>JBBPBX010060570.1:0-10505 GCA_038048925.1 Garcialebias charrua
AGAGTGGTGACGGCTTTGTCTATCATACGTCTCTTGGGCATGATGGCGGTTCCTCATAATGTCATGAGTCTCAGCTTACTTCATATGAGATCAATCCAGCGTTGGTTTGCTTGCCTATGCATAGATCCCGTACATCAGAAGAGGTGGATGATTTCGGTTCCCCCTCCGTGGGAGCCGACCTACATCACTGGGGGAACCCCCTCATGCTGGCGGAGGGAGTCTCCATAGACAGACCTACGTCATACGTCCCTGTGTTCACGGACGCTTCTCTGACGGGCTTGGTGGGCACTTGTCTGTCTCAGACTGTCGGTACGCAGTAGCCAGATCACACGCATTACCATATAAACGACCACTCTCCCCCCTCTGCTGGAACTTCTTACTGTGTTCAAAGTTCTCTGATGCATGCTCAATAATCCAGGTAGAAAAATCTAATAAAGCTAAGTCTGGTCCTCTGGACATTCAAAAAATAAAACAAAACAAATCAAAAAAAATGTAGAAACGTTTCGTCTTTCGTCCGAAAGACTTCCTCAGTCTGAGTTGCTGTATTCAGCTCAGTCTTATAAATAGCACCCTCTCACAGTGTTGCACAACCAGTTGGCTGATGACAGCCTGAAACCAGTTGCTCACATGATCAAGGAGGGCCATCAGCCTAACAATGGATCATTAGCACCCTGATGGTTGTTTGCTATTCACAGAGGGCTGAGTGATACTAGCAATCACAGCATTGTAAGAGGGAGACAGTTGAACCCGGAGGCCTCCACCCCGGTTTAATGATGGACGGTTTCTTTTCACAAAGATGGCCTCCTTTACTCCTCTCTCAAACCATCGTTCCTCTCTATCAAGGATGTGAACATCTTCATCCCTGAAAGAGTGACCGCTGGCCTGGAGATGAGTGTAGACTGCAGAGTCCTGACCTGATGATGTTGATCTTCTGTGCTGGGCCATCCTTTTGGCCAGTGGCTGTTTAGTTTCCCCAATGTAAGACTGATCACAGCCCTCCTGACACTGAACAGCATACACAATATTACTCTGTTTGTGCCGGGGGACTGGATCTTTGGGATGAACCAGTCTTTGCCGTAATGTATTTTGGGGTTTAAAAGCCACTGGGACGTTGTGTTTAGAGAATAAACGTCTCAATGTCTCTGAAACTCCCGCAACATACGGAATGACCACTGGTCTGGGTCTGGGTTCCTTCTTTTCACCTGATGGCTGGCTGGCGTCCTGTTTGGGTTTCTTCTCTGCAAGCAGAGAAGAAACCCAAACAGGACGCCAGCCAGCTGGTCTCTGTTTGGGTTTCTTCTCTGCAAGCAGAGAAGAAACCCAAACAGGACGCCAGCCAGCCATCAGGTGAAAAGAAGGAACCCAGACCCAGACCAGTGGTCATTCCGTATGTTGCGGGAGTTTCAGAGACATTGAGACGTTTATTCTCTAAACACAACGTCCCAGTGGCTTTTAAACCCCAAAATACATTACGGCAAAGACTGGTTCATCCCAAAGATCCAGTCCCCCGGCACAAACAGAGTAATATTGTGTATGCTGTTCAGTGTCAGGAGGGCTGTGATCAGTCTTACATTGGGGAAACTAAACAGCCACTGGCCAAAAGGATGGCCCAGCACAGAAGATCAACAGCATCAGGTCAGGACTCTGCAGTCTACACTCATCTCCAGGCCAGCGGTCACTCTTTCAGGGATGAAGATGTTCACATCCTTGATAGAGAGGAACGATGGTTTGAGAGAGGAGTAAAGGAGGCCATCTTTGTGAAAAGAAACCGTCCATCATTAAACCGGGGTGGAGGCCTCCGGGTTCAACTGTCTCCCTCTTACAATGCTGTGATTGCTAGTATCACTCAGCCCTCTGTGAATAGCAAACAACCATCAGGGTGCTAATGATCCATTGTTAGGCTGATGGCCCTCCTTGATCATGTGAGCAACTGGTTTCAGGCTGTCATCAGCCAACTGGTTGTGCAACACTGTGAGAGGGTGCTATTTATAAGACTGAGCTGAATACAGCAACTCAGACTGAGGAAGTCTTTCGGACGAAAGACGAAACGTTTCTACAGTTTTTTTTATTTGTTTTGTTTTATTTTTTGAATGTCCAGAGGACCAGACTTAGCTTTTTTAGATGTGTTCAAAGTTGTTAAACATTTCCCCCCTCTGCTGCAAAATCAACATGTACTGATACACACTGACAACAAGGTGGCAGTATCATACATCAATCGCCAGGGCGGTGTCCATTCAACCCAGCTGCTACACGTGGCGAAGCACCTTCTGCTCTGGGCTCACTGGCACATACTCTCGCTGAGAACGGTGTACATTCCCGGTGTTTTGAATAGGGGACGGACATAATATCAAGAGGCAGTCCACGTCACGGAGACTGGGCCTTCCACCCTGAATTAATTGCTCAGATCTGGACCAGATTCGGTAGCGCGGCGGTGGATCTGTTCGCGTCACGAGAAAACACACAATGTCCACTGTGGTTCTCACTGAGCCCACGAGACAACCCTCTCCTGGGAGTGGACGCTTTTGTGCACAACTCCTGGTCGAAGAAGCTGTTATATGCGTTCCCTCTGGTCCTTCTCATTCTACGTGTTCTGGAGTGAGTCCAGAGGGAAAAACTGCCAGTCATCCTTGTTACGTTAGAGCGGAAAAATGCACCATGGTTTAAGAACCTCCAATGGTTGGTGGCAGATCAGCCATGGCAGCTCCCATGGAGGAAAGATGCAGTTCATGCACTATCCGGAAATTGGTCAGCACCTATGGTTTTGGATGCTGAATGGAACCGGTTAGTTAGCATGGGCCTCGCTCCAGATGTTGTTCAAACGATCCAGGATGCACGAGCTATGTCCACAATGACACTTTACGCATCT
This sequence comes from Garcialebias charrua, assembly GCA_038048925.1. NCBI lineage: Eukaryota > Metazoa > Chordata > Actinopteri > Cyprinodontiformes > Rivulidae > Garcialebias > Garcialebias charrua. The sequence goes on from JBBPBX010060570.1 coordinate 2,867, forward strand.
AAATGGACAGTTTTTCAGCACTGGTGCACAAGAAAAAATGTGGATGCTTCGTCGTGTCAAATAAGTTACGTGCTCTCTTTCCTGTAGCAACTGATGGACAGAAATTTAGCTTTCAGCACCATGAAGGTTTATGTTGCTGCCATTTCATCCTGTCATGAAGGTTTTGGTGACAGAACGCTTTGCGCGGGCCCGCCCGCGGTACCGTTTGAGCCTAATTTGCAGGTGTTAGATCGTGATTTCCCAAATATGGAAGCCTTGGAAGTTCTGACGCTGTAAAACTCTTCCATAGGCTCTCTGCTTTTGATTGACACCAATTTTGACCAACTGAGTGAAACTTTTCAGTTTCTACAGCCAATCAAATCCCACAGACCCACCAAGCAAAGATCCACCCTCCCCCTTTCCACTCCCCACGTGGGTCTTGGCCAATCAAATGAGAGCTCATTCTGACATCACAGATTTGTAGCCAATCAAATTGCCTTTCGATAGACATGTGACATGCCATGCTTTGAGCAACGTGAGAGCTCTCAGATCAACTGCGCAACAGGAATCATTGAACAGCTGTGCGGTGCGTAAAACGGTAAGCGCTCCTTTGTTGACTTTTACGCGTGCTTATTCTGACTTTTATCACTCTTTAGCCATGGATAAATGCCATGGAAACATGAAATAGAAGTCTTAGAACTTGATTTACAAGGAAAAAGCTGATCCTTTCTGAAGAAACTGCCTTTTCTCATGTGTGCGCGTATGTGTGTGTGAGGGGGCTGCGGGGTGTTTGTGTTGACTTTGTGGCTCAGAGCCCACCCGTGGAGCTATTGTGGAGCTCAGTGACTGTCAGTGAATGTTATCTGTGTTATCTGGGGGGTGTTGGGCTACAAGCAGCTGCAGGCAGCTGGACCTGTGAGGGGAATGTTGTCTTGTGATTTACAGTATACAGGTAGTCCCCGAGCTACGAGCGGCCTGCTGTCATGTTACTGTATTTCTATCAGCTTGAGAGTAAATATATGAATGGAACAGATGTAAGCTTTCAATAGACAGTCATTCTGAACTATGTTGAAGTATTGATAAGTATTCAGACATTTGAAGTTTGCATAATACAGGTGTTACACAGCATGGCACAGTTTGGCACAGTTTTGGGCATGTACTGGATTTACTGAAGTCCGCCTGGACATGCACATACAAAAACAGGCACAGAATCCTCAATTTTTATGCTATTGACTTCAAATTTGAAACTGTATTAGTAAATACTTCACAGTTTAGGCCTATATGAAATTCAAATCAACATCTTGTTGTATCAGTGTGCAGGTGCTTGACACATATAAACATTTTCAGGCGAGGCAAGAAAAACGCTTTATTTCTGTGTGCTCTCACTTCAATAAATACAAAATAATAACAGATACAACAAATTTGACTGCTGAAACAAAAAATTCAAAGTGTTATCTTTACAAAGACCAATTTGCTTGTAGTCCATAGGGTTCAAGAACAGCTTCTAATTTAATTTGGGTATGTCTTTTTTAGGCGTTTTTTGCTTTTTTGAGGCGAATGCTAATTCACCCACTGATGAAGCATATTTTAAAAGGCGTGCGGCGGCACAGACTGGTGACACGCCCACTCACTCCTCAGTGGAATTTGTCATTAGTTTTACGCGCATTAATTAAAGCTCCGTTTGAGCTTTTAAATGAAGTGTCAATGAAGTTCCTGTCTCTTAAAACTGCACTGTTGCTGGCACTCACTTCTGCTAAGAGAGTGAGTGATTTGTGCACACTCTCTGTTGCTCCATCATGTTTGAAGATACAACTTGATGGCAGCTCAGCCACGTTAAGGCTTCATGCCAAAATGTATAAACAGTTCTTTCAAATCAAGGATGATTAATTTGAATGGTTTTCAGCCTCCTCCACACAGGTCTGAGGAAGAAGCCAAGTCTCATTTACTCTGCCCTGTTTGTGCGCTCTCATGTTATGTGACGCGCACAACCACGTTATGTCATTCATAGCGTCTGTTTGTCCATTACAGCTCAATTAACTCAATTGGACGTGCCTTGTCCTCTTAGCGCCTCTCTGTGATGCTATTTCAGAGGCTTATAGAACCTCTGGGACAGAACTCCCACAGATCCTGCGTGTACATTCCATGAGGTCCATCTCGTCCTCAGCAGCTCTGCATGGAGGAATGTCAGTCAATGACATCTGCTCTGCTGTAGCTTAGTCCTCTCCATGTTCTTTGAAACTGGGTTTCCACCAAACGGTTTTCGCGCCTCCGAAGCAGCCACTTTACATTGAAAGTCTATGTGGCCGGGCATCTTGGCGCGGTGCAATGTGACGTGGCGCGTCTTCAGCATTTCAAGCAGCGCAACGGCAGTCCCTTTCCGCGCACGCGCGCGTCCGTAGCAGCCGAGTAGCAGAAGCAAGATTGCTTCTGTTGCTCGATGCATCGCAGCAACCAATCGGGAGAGACTCTGCTATGTGATGACGCAACGACGACAGGACTTTTTATGGACATTTTAAACTTACCCCGTCGAGCCTCTGTGGCGAAAACAGCCTCCGGTAGGAAACCTGACATTTTTAAAGTTGCTGCTGTCCACTCGACCATAAAACATAAAAAAAGTTTTAATCTCAACAAAGACTTTTGGAGCTACAGTTGGGCTCGTAGAAAACCCACTGAAGTAGTTCCGAGGCTCACGTGAAGCTGATTTTGTCTGCTTGGTGCACAGAAAAACAACACATATCTGACCGGGAAGGGAGCCAGACGCTCCTCCCACTGCGCGACATCAGACACGTTCGGTGGAAACAGATATCTGTTGACAAGCAGCAAACACGGTGCGTTGGGAGCGTTTTGATACGTTTAGTGGGGATGTAGCATTATACAATTTTATCTACGTGATATATCCGAGTTCTCCATGACCCACTCTGTTCTCAGAGTTTTATCAGAATGAATTTGAATCCCTCATGGAGCCTTTTATTCTGGGCTCATATCTGCCTGCAAGCATGCTTGATATGTTTTATTTATTTATTATCAGTCACAGTTCATGATCACTGTCATTTCTGATTGTTAATAAATAAAGTCTTGACCTGTTCTGTTCATCGTTTTCAGTACTAGCTCTGTTCCCTCAGTTTTTTGGTTCGCACGCCAGAACCCACTTTTCCCTCTGGCGTGCTGTTGCACAACACAATAAAACTGAGCAATTTCATTTTGTTTCATGTTGCTCGTTATTGTGAGCTGAGATATGCCTGTTCAACCTGCAGTGCAGGTTTTCAAGTCTGTTCCTTTGTTCCCTACCCTCCTCTGATGCGCCATGATGCATGGAGTGCGTAATTACGCATGAAGGAGGCTGTGTAATGAGATGAATGGTGTGAACAGGTGCTTCATGCTGGTGTCTGAATGGACCCAGTGAGGCATATACCATATGCTGCTCCGCCCTTTATCCAATAGCAAAAGCTCCTAAAGGGCGTAGCTTATATGAAATGGAACATTGGTTACATATTGTAACCCCAGATTCTATGAGTATATGCATAGCCCTTTAGGCTTTGGGCCTCACTGGTTCCTAAATGGCTGAATGAAAAGCTATTTGGGAGGCGTTTATCCCGTGTCAGCTTATTATATAGACACGGGTCTGGGCCCACCCAGCAGGTGGACATGGACTAAAGGTTTTCAGTGGGCGCTGCGTGCCAAGGGAATTATTCAATAGCGAAAGCTACTAAAGGGCTACACTTATACTCATAGAATCTAGGGTTACAATACGTAACCAACGTTTTAAATGCATCTTACTTTGTATTTAATGTTACTTTTCTGACAACAATTTTATATAGTCTTTATATATAGTCTTTGAGAGTTTATTTACCAATCCTGTCTTAACTGGTTACATCTCTTTTTTTTCCTTGTCCTGTGGAATTGTGGCACTCAGAATTATTGTCTGAGTGTCAATAGCCGTGTTTCCATCAAAATTTCTAGATGCGCATTTTGAAGTATCGCAGCAGAAAAGCTTAATGGAAACGACAAAATCCGAATTTACTTCCTCAAATTCGCCAAAAAGTTTATACGCTCGCTTGAGGTGGTTTTTGGGATCTTCGAAAATGAGCAGATGCGCAAAACGACAGATGGAAACAGATTTGCCGACTTATTTCTGCCGTAGCGAACATTCACATCATGTGACGTTCAGCTGTTTCCGCTCCGGACAACATCGCTAAAACTAGTTGGCATGACAGAATAAATACAACTTGCCCGATAGCAACACGTACCTGAAATATTCTCTACATTTTGACGAGATGTGTGGCCGGGTTCTGTTTTCAACCGCTACTTCCGGTTTACTGTAGACATGCGTAGTGCTGACGTCTGACGTAATGACGCTGACATCTGACGTAATGACGCTGTGCGTGGCCCGGTAGATGCGATTCAAGCCAGTTGATGGAAACACTTCTGCTTCGCATTAATTTGTATTTACATATTTGCGAGATTTCAAAAATTAGCTCAAAATTCGAAATGAAAATGGATGGAAACACAGTAAATGTGAAGCCCAACAGATTTACTTTCAAAAGCAGAACATTATGGCTGGCCTTAATGCTCCACTTGATGTATAAATAAAACTTTATTAGAATTTTGCTTTGGGTTTGTTTTAGATGTAATGGACATGGGGATAGAAAAACAAAGTAGAAAACAAAGGCAGAAAATGGAAGAAGGGTTAAAAGGGAAAGAAGGCAATAGGAGTAGAGGAAAGACCATACCATACCATTTCATTTATAGAGCACTTAAAACAGCGACAAGGCCAACCAAAGTGCCGTACGAACAAACAAACAAACAAACAAACACTAGGCAACGCATAGGCAACATACAAAATGAAGTAAAAAACAGAATATAGACATAAAATTGTTGCAGATAATAAATATAATGACCAAACACAGATCATCATACTTTTATACTATTATGAAAAAACTCAGGACAGTGTTACACTTTTACTATTTTATGCTTATGTTTATTAAATGTTTTAGTGTTTAGTGTTTAGATGGTTACTGTTGCACCGAGGGACTGAGAGAAACGCAATTTCGGTCCTGTGTATGTCCTGTACATATTGCAGTTCTGACAATAAAGTTGACTTTGACTTTTGACTTTGACATTGATCTGGTGTTGAAAGCAACGGAATAGTAGTGGGTCTTTAAACAGGATTTGAAAACCGAGAGGGACAAGCAGAGGTAACTTGTTCCAAAGTCTTGGGCATGTTACAGAGAAGGCCCTGTCACCCCCGCATTTAAGACGAGTTCCTGAAACTGTGAGAAATAACTGTTCCGCTGACCTCAGAGATTGTGGTGGGACATACGATCCAGGATGCACGAGCTACGTCCACAATGACACTTTACGCATCTAAATGGACAGCTTTTCAGCACTGGTGCACAAGAAAAAATGTGGATGCTTCGTCGTGTCAAATAAGTTGCGTGCTCTCTTTCCTGTAGCAACTGATGGACAGAAATTTAGCTTTCAGCACCATGAAGGTTTACGCTGCTGCCATTTCATCCTGTCATGAAGGTTTTGGTGACAGAACGCTTTTTAATCACCCACTGATGAAGCATATTTTAAAAGGCGTGCGGCGGCACAGACTGGTGACACGCCCACTCGCTCCTCAGTGGAATTTGTCATTAGTTTTACGCGCTTTAATTAAAGCTCCATTTGAGCTTTTAAATGAAGTGTCAATGAAGTTCCTGTCTCTTAAAACTGCGCTGTTGCTGGCACTCACTTCTGCTAAGAGAGTGAGTGATTTGTGCACACTCTCTGTTGCTCCATCATGTTTGAAGATACAATTTGATGGCAGCTCAGCCACGTTAAGGCCTAACCCTGCCTTCATGCCAAAATGTATAAACAGTTCTTTCAAATCAAGGATGATTAATTTGAATGGTTTTCAGCCTCCTCCACACAGGTCTGAGGAAGAAGCCAAGTCTCATTTACTCTGCCCTGTAGCAAATCAGAGAGATAGAAGGGGGCGAGACTGTTCTGCGATTTGTAGGAGAATTTTGAACTGGATTCAAAAATGAACCGGTAGCCAGTGCAAGGAGGCCAAGACTGGTGTAATGTGCTCTCTTTTGCGTGTACCGGTTAATAATCGGGCTGCTGCATTCTGGACCAGTTGTAGTAGTGCAATGGTAGGAGAGAGAGAGAGAGAGAGAGAGAGAGAGAGAGAGAGAGAGAGAAGCTGTGTTTCCATCCATTTTCATTTCGATTTTTGAGCTAATTTTTGAAATCTCGCAAATATGTAAATACAAATTAATGCGAAGCAGAAGTGTTTCCATCTGCTGGCTTGAAGCGCATCTACCAAGCCACGCACAGCGTCATTACGTCAGACGTCAGCGTCATTACGTCAGACGTCAGCACTGCGCATGTCTACAGTAAACAGGAAGTAGCGGTTGAAAACAGAACCCGGCCACACATCTCGTCAAAATGGAGAGAATATTTCAGGTACGTGTTGCTATCGGGCAAGTTGTATTTATTCTGTCATGCCAACTAGTTTTAGCGATGTTACATGTTGTCCGGAGCGGAAACAGCTGATCAGTCACGTGACGTGAATGTTCGCTTCGGCAGCACGAGTCGGCAAATGTGTTTCCATCTGTCGCTGTGCGCATCTGCTCATTTCCGAACATCCCAAAAACCACCTCAAGCGAGCGTATAAACTTTTTGGCGAACTTGAGAAAGTAAATACGGATTTTGCCGTTTCCATTAAGCTTTTCTGCTGCGATACTTCAAAATGCGCACCTAGAAACCTTGATGGAAACACGGCTAGAGAGAGAGAGAGAGAGAGAGAGAGAGAGAGAGAGAGAGAGAGAGAGAGAGAGAGAGAGAGAGAGAGAGGTATAAAGATAACACAAATCAATATCATTGAAGTCTGCCTCTAGACCTGCGGAAAGAAAAATAAAGACAAAACCGAGAAACCACAACAACAAACAACATATACAGTATAATGATACTTATAACATCATTAGAAAGTATTTTATACGGTACATGGTAATACAAGATGTATTTAGTGGCCACCACAACCGAGTGTGTATCTGATAATCCCCTGAATCTAAACACATGTGTGAGCATGCTTGTCACTATAAGGACTCTCCATAAGAATGTTCAATAGTGGATGTGGGGACCCACAGATCCGTCCCCACAGGACACAATGGAGGAGCAAACAGGGAGGACCAGAGCCACAGACACACAGTGGTCCCCAAGCCCCGAGCCCCAGGAGTCACCCAACAAGGACAACTGCACCCCCTTAGAGAGAAGAGGACCCCCCAGCAACCACAATGCAGAGATCCCAGGAAGCTGCAAAGATGAGCCCACAGGCCCCACTGGCAACCTGCCCCTCCAGAGTAGATCTGGCCATGGACACCGAGTCCCAAATCCAGAGGTCATACTACCCCAGAGGCCCGACAGAGCCAGGACACACAGGCCCGGCAGGCAGTCACCAGGGTGGGCACACACATTCAATCACCCAGCCCAGATGCCAAGAGCCACACTGCACCGGCGGCAGGGGGGACCGCCACTGGAGGGGGGCGCGACAGGGGGAGTAGACCCCACAATAAATGGGGGTCCCAAATTGATCCAAGAGAGGGGACCACCCAAAACCCAACCGAGACATCAATAGGAACACACAGTCAGCCTGACAGAGCCTCTGTGTGTTTAA
>JBBPBX010060571.1:0-21399 GCA_038048925.1 Garcialebias charrua
AGCTAAGAAACAAGCAGCAGCAGCAGCTACCAGAGACACTGGCATCACGTTTTCTCTCTTTGAAACAGAACAAATATGTTTTGAATTACCTGCTGATCTTCCTTCATTCACACCGTGGTGAAGCCCGTCATGTTTACATTTCATCTGCGTGGTTATCTCGTGTCGCGTCGTCACTTTTCAAAGCTTTTTCATCTTTATGAAGCGTCGAACTCCCACACGTTGTAGGACTTATTTACAGTTTTCTCTGCGTCGCGTCGGTCATTGTAAAATAGACTTTGAAAACAGTCTCTGCTGTTTCCTCCTCCCTCCTCGCTCTGTTCAGAAGCCACACACACGCGCAGGCGCAGCACGCTGACGCTGCAGTTTTTTTTTTTTTTCAAACTTTATTCAGTCAGGCTCAGCCAGCTTTGACAAAGCTTTACCGGTGAACAAAACAGCTCCGCGGCGCCGTGAAAGATGCATAATCGCGCGACACAACGAATCGATGATGAAATTCGTTGCCAACACTTTTAAAAATCGATTTTTATCGATTTTATCGATTCGTTGTTGCACCCCTAATTGCTGGTATCACTCAGCCCTCTGTGAATAGCAAACAACCATCAGGGTGTTAACGATCCATCGTCAGGCTGATGGTCCTCCTTGATCATGTGAGCAGCTGGTTTCGGCTGTCATCAGCCAACTGGTTGATCCACTGTGGGAGGGTGCTATTTATAAGACTGAGCTGAACACAGCTTCTCAGACTGAGGAAGTCTTTCGGACGAAAGACGAAACGTTTCTACAGTTTTTTTTTTTTTTTTGCTTTGTTTTGTTTTGTTTTTTGAATGTCCAGAGGACCAGACTTAGCTTTTTTGGATTTTTCTACCTGGATTATTGAGCATGCATCAGGGCATAAAACCCACAACAAAAACTAACCTTAACAACCGTTTAAATCTGCAGGATTTAATTGACATCGGTTATAAAGCTAAGAACTGTTTTTCTTGTGTGTGACACGTGGAATCTGACGACCAGAGTGAGTTTGACGTAGTGATACGTTGTTTTTAGTTGCTTGATTGCTACTTTTGTGTTATTGAAGTTGTTATTGTTTTCTGAACACTCCCAGCCAAAACAAGTTTTGATTGTTGATAAGTTGAAGACTTAAATGGATTTAACTATGCCAACATGCTGTTCATTTTGTTAAAGATCTCAATCTTTGAAAAGTCATTGTAGATTAATACTACTTAAGGTACTATAATCTACACTGATCTCCCAATCATTTAGATAGAACCGATTCGATCGTTTCTATTCTAGATCTATTCATTTTGATGAGTCTCGCCATAGACTTCAAAATTTATAGGGAATACCAAATCTTGCGTCGTTCGTCTAAAAGACAACAGACATTTAGACCAAACTAGTTTCATTTTTTTATTTTAGTTTAACCTAAACTAAATAATGAATGGAGGAATAGTTTGAATGAAGAGGCCTTCGTTACAGAAGCCCTCCACATTTCTATAGGTATAGATCCCTATTTCTGATTTTTACAGCATTGATCCACCCCTTAATTGGTAATTGTAGCTGATCTAATCCATGATAGCTTACATACCAGGTGCATATAGGTAAGGCTTAATGTAGAATCCCTATCATAAGCCCACCTAAAACCACATAATTGCATGACACATTGAACCAGGGTGGCACCGACTGGAAGCCATCCAGCCTGCAACCTTCGATGTGGGGACCTGCTGATCCAACGTTGGTCTTCAACCTTCATCCAAGGCCCGCCTCCTCTGCTTCAATCGAGGGATCCCCTCTACATGCTGATTAAAAACCATTCTTGCTGATGAAATCAATAACCCCCATCGTTGTGGATTTACCGTTGTGGATTATAAGACTTTGTTTCCAAGGGATCACAGACTCAGTTTTCCATGGGTTAACAGACTATGTTTTCCAAAGGATTGAAAGCTTACCGCAAAGGGATTACCTACGAACAGTATGGAATTTCCAAAACATTATGGGAGTATAATTTTGAACTTTTTTGATTTTTTTTTCCACTTGCTGGATTGCATAGAGGTCAGAGACATTCGGTGGTATCCTTTCGTGTTGGAACTCATCTCCAAGGACAGGCGATGACTTCCAAAAAGGGGGACTGTAGTGATACACCTAGCCTCTGATATTTTAGGCTTGACCTTCATGTACACCTCTCTGCATCTCTCTGGAACTCTAAGTGTTACACCTTCTTGAGGCCCTCAAGGAGACAAATGGACACTTATATTTTTTACAATTATTATGAATTAATGGACACTAATTAATCAGATTGAACTTTCTCTTTAATGTGTGTTAATTCAGAATTGATCAAACAGTATTTTTGTCATCTCAATGATGATTTTACTAAGATGGTATATTTTAAATATGACAAAGTTAAGAGAACATCTCAGAATGATCGTGCTTTAAACTGTCTGCTCTATGCAGAATAAGTGTCTAAAGTTGAAGGAACAATCCTTCGTATTTGTTTGAACTGTTTTTGTTTCGAAGGAAAAGTGCTAGACATAGCTTGCTTTCGGTCTCCCGTCCTTTCTAAAAACAATGAATCTGTTCTCAAAACAAAGTACTGACTTGTTCACATGCACCTGCAAACTCTGACGTTGTGTTCTGTGTATTGTCTACCCTATCATCTGTCACTCAAACTCACTCACTTGCAAAGCCACACCCTCTCTAGGGGTGCGACAACCAATCAGTAGGAAGTATGTGACTAAGTCACACCCCCTTCTTAAAGGGCACTTCCTGCATTTTGAGTTAGTGTTTCGAGGAGAACGAACTGTCAACCTGCTCTCTCCTCTGGAAAAGCTGGAGACGGCCCGGTCATTGTGCCAACTCGACCCACGTCTCAGCTGAGAGTCGCGGCAAAGCCTTGCTGTGCCTCAACACTCATTTCTGAAAGAGTTTGTTTTCTGAAGTTTTATTTTGAAAGTGCAGCCAGTAGCTGGCTCTGTTCCTGCCGGGAGAAGCGGCTCTTCTTACTCGTCTGAATCAGCTCACACGCGCGGAGGTCATCTGGGCGTGAACTGGACAACACAGTCCGTTAATGTCCACAAACCTCAACTCTTATCTCCAAGACATATCGTCAACAGGTAACGAGGCGTTGATTGTGTCCTGAACGTGTGAGAAGCCCAGCTGAACCGTATGGGAAGGTGCCACTCTGGTTGTTTCAAATAATTAATTTCAGTTAACTTAGCTTTCATCTTCTTCCTCCTATTTCTTATTTTTCATAAGCATTTAATCTGTCAAGTAATGTGCCAACAGTTAAGTTTAAATTGTCTGTTTGTTTTAATTTGAATTCTTGTCAACGTAGTTATTAAATCAGAGCTAATATCGATACAAATGTTTAATGTAATTTTTGTGATAGTTTCAATAAAAGGTCTATTTTTTTGGTAGACCAATATAAATTGAAGTCTCCTGTGAAGTTACATTTCTGGCTAATCACAGTAAAAACAATTTAGTATCGGAAAAAGGAAGAACTCGCGCATTGGTGGCAGTTTGTGCAGTTAAACTCTGCTCATAAACTGCGCATCTACAATAATGCCAGACTCAGTAAGTGTTTAAATACCTTACAACCGCATTATTCTATTACAAAAGTCTTCTGTTGTAATCATCTTGACGTGCAAAAAAAGCAGCATAATTTTTTTCTGTGTATGAACCATTCTTCACTGCACGACTGTTTGCGTGTTTTTGCCTCAATTAAATCTGATTCTGCTTGTGAGACATTTAAAGATGTTTTGAACTTCTGGCAGGACTCTCTGATGGTGTGGAGACTGGATAGGGCCCGCGGTCGGCAGCGTCATCTGCCAGAGAGTCCAGATCGAGAACTGCAGGGGCATAGCATACCTCAAAAGTAAAAAACATGAAGCTTTCAAATGTAGACCAAATAAAGGAATTAAAGAAACATACAGATAAGCGTTAGTGGTTTTTAATGTTTACTACTACAACCTGCAATAGGTCAACAATGGCTCCACGCTCAAAATGTCCTTTTGAAGACCAGCAGTGATGGTGGGCTCATTCCGGTCATCAGGATGTCGTGGGTCAAAACGCAGGCTGTTCAGCGTTCTCCTGAAAAACTTCTCGATGCCGATGTCATGCCTTAAATGACACCAACATGAAAAATGTGGTTGATATCAAACACATATCAGCAAATCTGTAGAAATGTTTTTTTTTAATGTCCAAAAACTATTCCAGATCTTACAATTGTAGAAAACATTTAAAACTGTACATATGTGATTGCATTTATTTCTTATCTAGTGCCAGTAGAAAACAACAATAATTAACACAATACAATAAACTACAATTGTACAATGTTGAATAGTTTTTTGACTGGAATAAGACAGAATAAGTGATATTGTATTGTTCCAGTTGTTGGTGAAGTTTGACTGAAAGTCACCTTTCTGGGTATTTGTGTTATAAGCGTAATATGAAATTTCTTCAGGAACACTGATTAAACTCACTTTAAAACTTGCAGCTCATCCAAGTAGCAGGTGCAGTTTGTTTTTGGGCTGTCCCTTCCATGTACAAGGCAACTGGGTGCAGGTTGGTTTTGAGTGTGTTTCCAACACCCCCACAACTGATATTTCTCCATCTCAAACAACAGTGGTTGCAGCAACAGCATGGTTGCAGCCACCTCCTTGTCTGCAAAAACAATATACAACCATATTGTATGTGTCATTATGGAATTCACATGTAAAATACAGTATATTGTTTGTAATATATTTAAGATTTTCACACATTTAACTTTACGTCTAATAAAGTGTAAGCTGTATAAACAGCGTGTCAAAAGTGCAATAGTAAATACGTTATGAAGCATAATTAAATTTTCCTAGGAAAGCTAATAAATGTATCTCTTGGGATAGTTCTTATTTTTCACATCACAACATCACCAATTGTCTCAGGTATAATTTAAGACATAGTTTACAGAAATCAAATAAGAAATAAGGACGCTACGAACATTTGTGGGACTGACTCAAACGTCATGTTTTTGTTTACATACTGTGCTAATACTGACGGCTCTTATGAAGACATGGCGCTAGTTATAGCAGCTATGGAAGATGTTAAACCTGTAACAATAACCAAATCAGTCTAAATACCAGAAGTATTGGTGTGAGAAATTTAAAACATTTATTTCTGACGCTTGGATATAAAGGTTGTTTACAACTACACAACAGTTAACTCACCCTGCTGGACATTCGCAAAAAGCCTGAAGGATTTCCCCATTTTCCATCAGCACACACAATCACCTCCTCTTGTATCCGCAGCACAATGTTCAGGCATTTTGACCAGTGGTTGTTCACTATTTTAAGAAAACAAGCTTCTAAATTACAACTCTAGGGCTTTCTCCTACTCTGCTCCTGCATCCTGGAATATCTTACAAAAAGATTTGAAGCTCTCGGCCCTGACCTCCCTAAATGGTTTTAAGAATCTTTTGGAAACCTGGCAAAAACCATTACAGATATGTTTTTGATTTGTACCTTGTGGTGTTTTGCTAGTTTTGATACTTTGCATTTCACTTTCTATTTCTCTCCTGTTTTTTTTCTGTTGTTTGTTGTTTAAGGAAATTCTACCATTGCTGTTCATCATTCTTTAGTTTGTAGCAGGTCGCTTTTGTAAATGAGCCCTCGAGGCTCAATGAGATTTACCTGACTAAATAAAGGTTGAATGAATTAATTAAAAAACTCGCTATGATTACGAAGCTCCTCGGCTCCTTCCTACTAGCCCCAACTTCCGTTTTTGATTTGCCGTGGCATTTTGCCGTCCAATCAGAACGCTTGTTTCAGGCAAGCTTTGCGTGATGACGTCAACTGGTAAAAGGTCTATTCAATGTGCTTCCACCTGCAGGATGGATCATATGAGTCCAGTCCATGATGCCATGGGCAGTAGCCAAAGAAGGGGACCTTGGTGCTCTGGCCCTGGATTACCAAAATAGACCTGCTTTTTATGGTAATGGGAGCTTATTTCTATCTATCTATCTCTATCTCTATCTATCTGTCTCTATCTATCTGTCTCTATCTATCTCTATCTATCTATCTATCTATCTATCTATCTATCTATATATATATATATATATATATATATATATATATATATTTAAAAAAAAAAAAATATATATATATATATATATACTTATTTTTTTTATTTTTTTTTAACAAGGAAGTAACTCAATAAAATCCTACTTGTCAGGAGTTATACCTGACTGGTACCCCTAAAAGAAAATTCACAAACATCTGTAAAACTGTCACAACATAATGGTGTATTTTGAAACCTGGTGTCATGATAGGTACATCATTCCTTTTTTCAGCACTATAGCTGATGTTCTCATGTTTTTATAAGATTTGATAGGAAAAGGTCTTTTTTTATAATATATATATTTTTTTACAATCAGTTAACTTTTCTGATATTTCTGCCTGTTATGTTGGATTGACCAAAAAATCTTGTAGCTATAACCAAGGTTTAATTTGTAAACCGATCGATGCCAGAACATAAATAGCAGGTGGGCCGTCGGGGGTGTGGGTCTGTGGGTCCTCCCCCAGAAAATTTAAATTAGCACCATTGTTTTGATATGTGACGTAATGTGAATAATACACATCAAACATTTATCTCGTATTTTTAATAAATGTAATAATACAGCACTCTCATGTCCGTTACTGGATTTAGGCCTCTTCACATCTCTCTGAAACTCTGAGTGTTACACTTTTCTTGAGCTCTGAAGAAGACAAGTGGACACTATTTTGTTACAATTATTTTGAATTAATGGACACCAATCAATCAGAAAGAACTTTCTTTTAATGTATGTTGATTCAGAATTGATCAACAGTATACTTTTGTCATTTAATGATGATCTGTTACTTGCATGAGTTTGACCCTTCTGCTGGTTTATTTCTGCAGAACAAGCATGCTTTAATATTATGGCACAGTTCAGGGTAAACTTTTAACTTGCAACTTCTTTTGTGTTGTCTGCGAAGTAGCTATAATATTCTCTGTGTTAACAAGTGATTCTATAAACAAGTTTTCCTACTGTCCTTCAGAGATCTTCCGACTGTGGGAGCTGAAACTCATTTGTTTATTTTGTTAAACCAGCCAGTAGCCATTCAGGAGGTGGGCAGACTCCGCCCTCCATATAAAGTCTTACTTCCGTTTTGACTTTAGTGAAAAGAGGGACCACTAACTCAACAACTGGTTTTCTCCTCTGGAAAAAGCTGGAAACGTGGTGGTCATTGTGTCAATTAGACCTACGTTTCTCAGCAGAGTTACAGTAAAGCTTTGCTGTGACTCACTCACTCATTTCTGAAAGAATTTGTTTTCTGGGAGTTTTATTTTGAAACTCAGTCAGGAGTTCACCTTGTTTCCTGCCGAGAGAAGCGAGTTTCCTCGTATCGTGGAATCAGCACACACACGCTGAAGTTTCAACTGGACGGCTGTTGGACAAAACAATCCATTGAGTGTGTCCAGATACTTCTCAACTCTTATGCCTCCTACCCACTGCACAACTCGAAACGCGCCTGCCGTCCCCTTTTTGCCGCTGGTCACGGTCCCACTGAACCACTGAACACCGTCTGATGACGTACACTAGGGGGTAGCAGAGGGAGGGGTCTCTGGCTTGTTTTCCGGGTTCAGTTGTTGTTTTAACTGCACCTCCGACGGTCTTCGATGAGATTAAAACTTTTTTTTATGTTTGGGGTGATCTACACTGGAGAGGACAGCAGCCTGTCAGCAGCAACTGTAAAAATGCCACGTTTCTTACCGGAGTTTGGGTCCAATTCCTGGAGGCTCGATCCGGTGAGTTTAAAAAGTCCGAAAAAAGTCCCGTTGTGGTTGTGTAATCAGATAGCGAGGCTCTCCCGACTGTTTGCCGGATGCGTCGAGCCGCCAGAGATCAACATTTGGGACGTCTGCGGCTCGACGGCGACGCGCGCGTGCGTGTGCAGGCTGCCGTCGCGCCGCTTCGATCACTCGAATCTCGCCGCTTCCTTGTTCGCCGTGACTCCACGCGTCTCCTCCATAGACTTTGAATGTAAACCGGTGTTATCCGGCCGCTTCGGCCGCTCGACAAAGGGGGCAGTGGGTAGGAGGCATTATCTACAGAGACGAAGCGTCAACAGGTAACGAGTCGTGGATGTGGGCTGAGCGTGCGGGAGCCCAGCTGTTAACTCGTGTGGGGAAAAGTGTCACCCTGTAATTTCAAAACAATTAACTTCCGTTAAACTTAGCTTTCATTCTAATCCTCTTATTCTTATTTTTCATAAGCCATTAATCTGTTAAGTAAATGTGCCAACAGGAGTTAGACTCTAACTGTCTGTTTGTTTAATTTGAATTTTTGTCTCAAGTAGTTATTAAATCAGAACTAATCTCGATACAAATGTGTAATGTACTTTTATGATTGTCTCAATAAAAGGTTTATCTTTGGTGGATCAACATAAGTTGACGTCTCTCGTGAAATTACATTTGTCTAGTCACATCAAAGCAATTTAAGCCGGAAAAAGGGTGAACTCATGAATGAATTTGGGTCAGATCAAGTCTGCTCCAACTTCTTCTGGAATATTGTGCTGGTCAGCAAGCTGACAAGTATTATATCCCTTAAATATAATTGTCACCGCTCGGTGTTCAGTTACATAAATAATAAAAAAATATATCAATAACCCACTTAAACGGTCTTGTATTTTTGTGTTTTTAATAAAAATGCACGGACCTTGGACTTTTAGAGGTGGAGATTTGAGTTACCGGATCCAAGCAAACAATTGCCGGAATGCACCCTGTTCAAATAAGAGAGTTCCCAGATTCTTTTCAGTCGGATCCGGCATAAATTAAGCCCTTGCTCCGACTCAATATTGCAACAAAAAGCTGGCGTTGGTATTTTACCTCTGTGGCTGCTTGGCGTTCTTCCTTCTCTGATGAGTGCATAGTTTTACCTGTAGGGTGTGCTGGTGCCTCTGCTGCTGCTGATTGCACAGTTTCCAAGGTTTCTACTGCAGAATCTGCTGCTGATGATTGCTTAGTTCCAGTGTTTCTGTTGTAGCTTCTGTCGACAGTACTTGTGGTTGTGAGCACAATCCAATCCTTTATCTGCGAGAACAAGCTGTTTTCTTGCGACTTACCATCCCACTTCTGACCTTAACATTAACGGGGTTCTTTTCCAAGCAAACATTTCGTGAATCTGAATGAAAGTTCTTCAAACAAATCCACTGGCAAGGCTTCAGATCCTCCCAGTATTTATTTTCTCTTTCAAAACAGAAAAGCACTTGCCTTCCTTGTAAGCTTGATACAAAAAATACACACACCCTTGTTAGCTTCTCTGTAACCACCACACACACTCTCTCTCTCTCTCTGCCTCCTCAGTGTCGGGCAGCAACAACTAACCCACAGCCCCTCCCACAAGGCATAACATTCCCCTCAAGTCAAGTACCGTATTTTCCGGTGTATAGGTCACACTTTTTATGGGTTTTTTCAAGGCCTGCGACCTATACACCGGTGCAACCTATATATGGCTTGTTATCACTTTTGGTGAAACAAATTTTTAATCCAGCTCATTTCGCAATTACGTTCATTTATTAAGGAAAAGTTCAGCTCAGACATATATTTGCTATAATTTTTATTAAACAAATAATTGTTTTTAAGTGTTAATCTTCTTAAAAAAGCCTTGCTGTGCGCTCCTGTGGCAGACATTTGCAGAAGAGCTAAACGTAGGTGCGACCTATACACCAGTGCGACCTATATAGGGATTTTTCCAATCTATTGGTGATAATTGGACAATGCGACCTATACATGCGACCTAAGGCTGATTGGTAACTCTAAAATTGACCCTAGGTGTGAGTGTGAGAGTGGATGGTTGTTTGGTGTGAGTGAGACAGGTCCCTCTTGTAAATGAGTCCCCGTGACTCAACGAGGCTAGCCTGTATAAATAAAGGTTGAATGAATGAATGAATGAATGAATACACAGGTGCGACCGATACA
Source organism: Garcialebias charrua (assembly GCA_038048925.1). Classification (NCBI taxonomy): domain Eukaryota; kingdom Metazoa; phylum Chordata; class Actinopteri; order Cyprinodontiformes; family Rivulidae; genus Garcialebias; species Garcialebias charrua. The sequence continues at coordinate 9,964 of JBBPBX010060571.1, forward strand.
CCAGAAAATACTGTAAAATTTGTTTAACCACAATTTCAACAGATACATTTTTAACAGTTCAGTTCATTCTCACTCAAAATTCCTAATTAATCCAATAATAATAATATACAAAATAATCATGAAACATACTGTATTTTTAGTGAAAATCAATTGTCCCACACGCTTTTGCCATGCAGTGAGGTGAGGCGGCCGTCATACCACCCAATGCAACAGCAACAGGTACAAGTAATGTTTTTAATGTGTCTGATCTGAACCCCCAAGTGTGCACCTTTGGTTGTTCTAAACTGTTGAACAAAAATAGATATACAGTAATGAACTTTACTGACAAGATATAAACTAACTAAGGGGAGAGAGGACTGGAGTGTGAAGTGCCTCTGTGTGCACATTTATAAATAGATGTGTGACTAAAGTGTGAATGAGCAACAGAGATACTTTATCATAAAGTACACAAAGTACGGGTCGGGAGTAACACATCTAGCACCATCACATTGAATACAGGGGCCCCACAAGGATGTGTGCTGAGCCCCTTCTATTCACCCTGCTAACACACGACTGCACACCATCATACAGCTCCAACCACTTCATCAAGTTTGCGGACGACACAACAGTGGTGGGTCTCATCAGCAACAACGATGAGACGGACTACAGGAACGAGGTGAGCCGCCTGGCCTTGTGGTGCGGACACAACAATCTCACTCTCAACGTGGAGAAGACAAAGGAGATTGTTGTGGACTTCAGGAAGAGGGATGCCCAACATGCCCCTCTGACCATCAACAGCACCGCAGTGGAGAGAGTGGACAGCACCAAGTTCCTGGGAGTGCACGTCTCAGAGGACCTGTCCTGGAGCAGGAACACTGCATCACTGGCCAAGAAGGCTCACCAGCGCCTCTACTTTCTCCGCAAGCTGAAAAGGGCTGGAGCTTCAACCCCCATCATGTGCACCTTCTACAGAGGTGCCATAGAAAGTGTCCTGACCAGCTGCATCACGGTGTGGTTTGGTGCATGTACTGCATCATGCCGCAAGAGCCTCCAGCGCATCGTGAGAGCAGCTGAGAAGATTGTCGGCACCTCCTTCCCCTCACTGCAGGACTTACACAGCAACCGCCTCACTCGGAAAGCCCTCTGCATGGCAGGTGATCCCACACACCCACTACACAGCTGCTTCAGACTGCTGCCATCAGGGAGGAGACTGAGGAGTCTCCAGGCTCGAACCAGCAGACTGAGAGACAGCTCTGTTCATCAGGCAGTCAGGATGCTAAACACTCTGCCTGCTCTGCCTCCCCTCCCATTTGAACTGCCTTAACACAAAAAACTTTCTCACACATTACCACACAACACAAAGATTTTAACACTGGACTCTGTGTCATCAAAACGGGTTATTCACTCAACTCACGGTCATGTGCTCATTCAGTTTGCACTACTTCTCATATTTGCACTATGTTTGTATGACATTACTGCCTATAGTCATACTACGGTTTACATTTACTGTTTACATTTATTACTACTGTTTACATTTACACTACTTTTTATATCTACACTACTGCTGATATACAGTATATATTCTTTTTACTAGCGTTATTGCATATGCCACTTTACCTCTATACCAATATCAACTACCTCATACATATACTGTGTACATTAACCTCATATGCTGCTTTGTCACCCTTTTACAAATGTCAATGCCAGAACCTTCATTTTATTTTATAGATATACTTTTTATACTTTTATACTACTATGAAAAAACTCAGGACAGTATTACACTTTTATTATTTCATTTTATGCTTATGTTTATTAAATGTTTTAGTGTTTTAGTGTTTAAATGGTTACTGTTGCACCGAGGGACTGAGAGAAATGCAATTTCAATCCTGTGTATGTCCTGTACATATTGCAGTTCTGACAATAAAGTTGACTTTGACTTTGACAAAGGGTTTTTTTCTGCATTAAAGGTAACCACGCAAAATGCTGGTGCCACAGTGGGACGGGTCACTGGTTCCAGATGTACAGTGTAATGCACCTTTGGAACCTTTAGAACTGGTTGATATGGGTATGTTGTCCTGTTGTCATAACTTCTTCTAGCACTGTGCTCAGCAAAATGTGTGAGTGACATCCATATGTTTCTGGTTCACCATTTGTGTAACCAGTTTGCGTAGGATGGTTCCAAAGTAACTTTAAGCTTCAACCCTGGAGCTCAATAGACGCCTTTCTCACTGGGTCATAGAAGTTTTTTTCCAGGCATATACCAGCAAGGATAGGCATGCACCCAGCTGCACACTCGACCAGAGGTATGTATGTCCATCCTTCTATCCATCCATTATTCATCTTATTCTGAAGTCAGGTCACAAGGGCAGCAGCTTGAGTCTACTTGTCTACTTTACAAGTGTTATTCAAGGAAATCCCAGTAACTTGTCAGGACTAAAGGCTCCAGTATACTCAGGCGGACATTTTTCAGCGCGGAGTCGACGTACAGTGTCCGCAGAGGGTTGAGACTTCATATTTGAACATCCACCCTGAGCGGCTGCAGACCAGTTCCGCAGACAAGGGGCATTTACCTTGGGACAAATTGAGGTCGCCGATTGGTCAGTTGCTGACACGCCTACTGGATTGATCGACAGTTTGCAAAAAAGAGCTGGCAGCTCCAGCCATAGCGGTGTTCTGTGTTTGTATGTTGTTAATAAAAAGTTCTAAAAATTAAAATAAAAAAACAGGGTGCACTGGTCCTGCAGCCCACACATCAGACCAGCCTACCAGGAAATCTCGACCCTCCTGCAGCCTTGCTGGACCCGATTTTAATTTGCTCATGACAAATTTATTCATTTCTCACCATTTCAGTCATGACGTCAATGGGGGAGGAGGAAGAGATTGCTTGCATCTTGGAAAATAAACAAAAGAAAAGGCCATTAAACCAGATCAGGGATGAAGAAGGGAAATTTAATACATTGGTGTCACATACAAAACAGTCTATCACCGGGCAGTTTATTGTGCAACACCGAGTACATGTACACCATCCATCCATCCATCCATTATCTTCTGCTTATTCCGAAGTTGGGTCAAGGGGGCAGTAGCTTTAGCAGGGAAGCCCAGACATCCCTTTCCACAGCCACCTCTTCCAGCTCTTCTGGGAGGATTCCAAGGCATTCCCAGGCCAACCAAGAGACATAGTCTCTCCAGCGTGTCCTAGCTCTTCCCTGCTAGGACACGTTGGCTGTCCCAGTCGGACATGCCCAAAGCACCTCCCTAGGGAGGCATCCAGAAGGCCCAAACCACCTCAATTGGCTCCTCTTGATGTGGAGGAGCAGCGGCTCTACTCTGTGCCTCTCCCGAATAACTGAACTTCTCACCCTATCTCTAAGGGAGAGTCTAGCTACCCTGCGGAGGAAACATTTCAACCATCTGTATCCACAATCTCATTCTTTCGGTCATTACCAAGAGCTTATAACCATAGGTGAGGGCAGGAACATTGACCAACCGGTAAACAGAGAGTTTTGCCTTACAGCTCAGCTCTTTCTTCTCCACAAGAGAAGTACAGAGTCTGCAATACTGCAGATGCTGCACCAATCCGTCTGTCAACCTCACGCTCCATTCTTCCCTCACTCGTGAACAAAACTCAGAGATACTTGAACTCCTCCACTTGAGGCAGAACCTCCCCCTCAATCTGAAGAGAGCAATCCATCCTTTTCCGGTTGAGGACCTTGGCCTCAGATTCAGAGGTGCTGATTCTCATCCCAGTCGCTTCACACTTGGCTGCGAACCTCTCCAGTGAGAGCTGAAGATCATGGCACAATGATACTAACAGGACTACATCATCTGCAAAAAGCAAAGATGGAATCCTAAGGCCACCAAACCGGAAACCCGCCACCCACTGACTGCACTGAGAAATTCTGTCCATAAAAATTATGAACAGAACTGGTGACAACGGGTCAAATGCCTTCTCCAAATCTACAAAACACATGTAGACAGGATGGGCAAACTCCCATGACCCCTCGAGGACCCTAGTGAGGGTAAAGAGATGATCCAGTGTTCCACGGCCAGGATGGAATGGAACTCACATTGTTCCTCCTGGATCTGAGGTTCGACCAGTGATTGGACTCGCTTCTCCAGTACCCCTAAATAGACCTCACCAGGGAGGCTGAGGAGAGTGATGCCCCTATAATTGGAGCACACCCTCCAGTCCCCCTTTTTGAAGAGGGGAACCACCACCCCATTCTGCCAATCCAGTGGCAATCTACCGAGAGTCGTTATCCAATGTCTCACCGAACTCCTCCCACATCCAAGCTTTTGCTTCAGAAACAACCAAGGCTGTAGAGAGGTGCGAGTTGAAGATATCTCTGACGGGTTCTTCTGCCAGGCGTTCCCAGCAAACCCTCACTACACGTTTGGGTCTACCAGGTCTGTCCGGCATCTTCCCATGCCATCTGATCCAACTCACTACCAGGTGGTGATCAGTTGACAGCTCAGTTCCTCTCTTCACCCAAGTGTCCAAAACAAATGGCTGCAAATCAGATGACACGACTATGAAGTCTATCATTGCTCTACGACCTAGGGCATCCTGGTGCCAAGTGCACTTATGGAAACCCTTATGTTCAAACATGGTGTTTGTGATGGACAAACTATGACTAGCACAGAAGTTCAACAACAGAACACCACTCAGGTTAAGATCAAAGAGGCCGTTCCTCCCAATCACGCCCCTCCAGGTCGCACTTCATTACCCACGCGGGCAGTGAAGTCCCCCTGCAGAATAAAGGAGTCCCCAGCTGGCACACCTTCCAGCACCCCTGCCAAGGACTCCAAGAAGGTCGGATACTCTGAACTGCCATTTGGTGCATAGGCACAGACAACAGTTAGAGTCCGTCCCCCCCAAAGGCAAGGGAAGCCACCCTCTCACCTACCAGGAAAAACTCCAACACACACGCACCAAGTCAGGGGGCTACAAGTAGACCCACACCAGCTCGACATATCTCACCATGGGCAACTCTAGAGTGGAATAAAGTCCAGCACCTCTCAAGGAGATCGGTTCCAGAGCCCATGATGCGCATCGAGGTGAGCCCAACTATATCTAATCAGTACTTCTCAACCTCACGCACAAGCTCAGGCTCCTTCCCCACCATAGAGGTCACGTTCTATGTCCCAGAAGTCAGCTTTGATAAGCCAGGGTCAGAGTGCCAAAGTCCCTGCCTTCGGCCACCGCCCATGGCATCACGCACACGACTTTTATGGCCCTTCCTGGAGGTGGTGTGTCCACAGGAAGGCAAACCCATGCTGCTCCTCCAGGCTGAGCCCGACCGGGCCACATGGGTAGAGTCCCGGTCACTAGGCGCTCGCTGACAAGCCCTTCCCCCAGGCCTGGCTCCAGGGTGGGGCCCCGGTAACTCTCGTCCAAGCAAGGGACACCAAGTTCCTTGCTGTGTCATGTCCATGAAAATCTTCTGAATGGCTCTTTGTCTAACCTGTCACCTAGGACCAATCTGCCTTGGGAGACCCTACCAGGGACAATTATAATTGCCCCTGACATCATAGGTGCTTAAACTCCTCCACCACGATAAGGTGACGATTCAAGGAGGCGTACGCAATCGTAAAAATTGAGCTTTGCACAGATATACCCTGCGGGCGTCCGCTTCGACTCTAATCCGGTACACGCGGACCTCCACGGACTCACGTATTCCCAAGTATACAGGAGGCTTACTTTGTCTCAAATCTATGTATACATATTTTTGGGGCCTGATTGTGGGTCGCCATACTCTTGCAATGAACCCTGTATAATGCAAAAAAGGGAACTGGAGGTTTTGAGTATACCGTATTTTCCGCAGCACACGTCGCACCACCCTATAAGTCGCATCAGTTCAAATATGTCTAATAAAGTGGAAAAAACATAAATACATCACTTCACCATATAAGCCGCATCTATTATGCATAACCGCTGATGTTTCGTGTTTGCTACGAGATGGTATAGTGGTAATGGCAGTCGTCCCCCGATCGTATGGTTGGAGGTTTGAATCCCGAGTTCCCTCACCATGTGCTGTTGTGTCCCTGGGCAAGACACTTAACCCCGAGTAGCTCCCGGTAGGACTGGCTGTCGCCTTGCATGGCAGACCACTGCTACCGGTGTATGAATGTGTGTATGAATCGGTAGATGGCTGGTGCTGTAAAGCGCTTTGGGGCCCCTCATAGTGGGCTGGAAAGCCCTATATGAGTAAGCTCCATTTACCATTTACGCATCACCACTGACCACCCGGAAATGTGGGCCGGTATTGTGCCAAAAATTGATTGGCTGCCAAATGGTGACCGTGGGAGCGTGCACTTGAACAAGAATTTAACAACATTAACACTTAAAAACAATTATTTGTTTGCTCAAAATTTGGTATAACAAAGGTGTGTCTCAGATTAACTTTTCTTTAATAAATGCTCTTTAATGGTCAAATCAGCTGCATTTTCAAAAGCTGATTCACGGGAGCGCGCAGAGGGACGACTCACTGTTAATTTCTTCAAAATTCAACAAGATAACCACCTAAAAACAATTATTTGTTTGCTTGACTTTTGCGTCTCAGTTGAACTTTCACTTAATAAATGCACTGTAATGGTAAAATCAGCTGCATTTCCAAAGTATTAGCTGCCTCGGTGCTCCGGAAGCGTGCAGAGGGAGGAAATCCAGAAGGAGGAACGCTGTGCATTTCTGCAAAATTTAACAAGATAAGCACCTAAAACAAATATTTGTTTGGTCGACATTATAGCTAAGGTGTGTCTCAGATTAACTTTTACTTAAAGGGGACCAATTATAGGTCCTATAAATTTTTATGGTATGTCTGTGGGCTATCCAGACCATGTTCATTCAATTTAATACACAAATAATTCTTAGATAATAAAATTTCCCCTTTCTAGTTCTGCCTGCTCTGACTTCCGTTCAGAACGAGCTGTTTATGATAATGAGCTCTGAAGGCCATGCCCTTCAAAAATCTGTTTACATTAACTCCGCCCTCCAAAGGGTTTACGTTAGCATTTCATGCACTTTAGAAATGGCTAGTGCTAGCTTAAGCTCCGTCGTACAGCCGTGTATATGGGACCCTGTGAAGCCGTGAAGACAAATTCTCAGTTAGCACAGGCTGTAGCTAAACAGTCGAGGTACATAAGAAAACGTCTTCATACTGAATGCTAATAAATAATTTAAAAGACATCAGTCTGTACTTACACTAGCGTCATCTGCAGAACTTTGACAAATAGATGGAACAGCACCTTCCTTAAGCAGAAGTTTTTGTGCAAATCCGGCCTGGTACTGTTGGTAGTTGAGAAATGAGTCTGTTGTGAAATGAGCTGCGCAAACTATAACTTTCTTCGGTAATGTCGCCGGGACATTGCCATTAAAAATAAAATTAAGCCACGCATCTCTGTTCTCTGAGACTGGAAGAGTGTGTAATGCAGCCAACAACGAAACATCGAACTCTAGGAGCCATTGTGCTGAGATGAACTCAGGAAAAACAACCGTGACGTCTTTTATACTGAAGTGGGTGGAGCCTCACCAGGGGTTGCTAGGTGAGGGGCTGGACTCAGGTTGGGGTGGGTTGTCCTACGGCTTGTGACATCACAAGCACCAGGATTTGAAATCTAGACATTAATATCCCTGAAAAATAAATATACTTAAGAGTAAATATGTAAGAGTGTGGCTCCCTCTGGTGGTCGTCTCCTTCCGCCCATCACCTTCCTTGCATGTATTCTTGTCTCTCTGGTTTGTCGTCTCAGGTGTGTATGATTTAGGTAATTAGTCTGTGTATATTAGTTTGCATTTGTGTGCATGTCTTTGTCGGGCCATTCATCTTCCTCCCTGGTGTGTCGTGTTCTTTGCAGCTCCTTGGTTTTTGTGAGTACAACTCCTCATGTTGAAGTTTTTGTATTAAGCCACAGTTGAGCTTTTGAGTTTTTGTTATTAAAGTATTTTTGACTTTTTACCTCGTGTCTCTGAGTGTCCGTCTGCACCACTGGACTCACCCCCCCACACACCACGCTGGATCGTAACAGTAATGGCCCGACCAAAAACAGTGAGTCCAGCGGGCGGAACTTCGAGAGGCAGAAGATGACGGTTTCTGCTCAAAGGGAGCAGCCGTCATAGACGTGGTCCCTACAGCTGCAGTTCCTGCGGCCGCTCTCATGCCTGCTGCAGTCTCAATAGTTTTTCAACCTCCTGCAGTCTCTGTTTTATTCAGTACAAGGATCACACCCAGTTCAGACTTTATTTTTCTCACCTGCCCGTTCTGTTTTTTTCCCTCGCCGTCTGGTCCCGGAGCGCGCCGCTGAGGTTTTGACGTCTGCAGAGGTCCTGCGCCGCTGTCGCCTCTACGCCTTCAGGGGGTCCCCGAGCCGATGACGCCTCTACTGTCTTCGGAGGGTCTCCGCGCTGGTGACGCCTCTGCTTCGTGGGTGCTCGCGTCGCTGATGCCTCGGCGTCTACGGGGGTTCACGCGCTGATGACGCCTCTACTCGCTTCGGAGGGTCCTCGCGCTGGTGATGTCCCTGCTGCAGAGGGTCCTCGCTCTTCCGATGCCTCCGCATCGATGGAGGGTCTCCACGTCGATGACGTCACTACGTCCGATGACGTCACTACGTCTGTTGACGTTTCTACGTTTTGACGCTTGTTTTCTGGGTTTCGTCTTTGTTTAGTTCTGGTTTTTGCAGTTTTGGCTTTGTGTTTAGTTTTTTGTCCCTTGTCCTGTTCCCCTGTCCCTGTGTTTTTTCCTTCGTGTCCACCCTGGTTGTTGGGGGTGTTCCTTGGGGACGCCTGGGGGCGTCTTTGAGGGGGAGGTACTGTAAGAGTGTGGCTCCCTCTGGTGGTCGTCTCCTTCCGCCCATCACCTTCCTTGCATGTATTCTTGTCTCTCTGGTTTGTCGTCTCAGGTGTGTATGATTTAGGTAATTAGTCTGTGTATATTAGTTTGCATTTGTGTGCATGTCTTTGTCGGGCCATTCATCTTCCTCCCTGGTGTGTCGTGTTCTTTGCAGCTCCTTGGTTTTTGTGAGTACAACTCCTCATGTTTAAGTTTTTGTATTAAGCCACAGTTGAGCTTTTGAGTTTTTGTTATTAAAGTATTTTTGACTTTTTACCTCGTGTCTCTGAGTGTCCGTCTGCACCACTGGACTCACCCCCCCACACACCACGCTGGATCGTAACAAAATATACCACTGGGTGCATTTTTTTGGTCCTAGGACTGTTTTTTAAGAAGTACATACCCAAAGTTGAGTAAAAAGAACATTAAAAAGTGAATTTGCATATTAGGTCCCCTTTAATAAATGCACTTCAATGGTCAAATTAGCTGCATTTTGGCAGGGTGGCGCAGCGAAATGAAAATCATTCATTCAACCTTTATTTAGTCAGGTAAATCTTATTGAACCTCATGGGCTCATTTACGAAAGCGACCTGCTAAAACTAAAGAACGATGAACAGCAATGGTAGAATTTCCTTAAACAATAAACAAACAATAAACAATAGAAAACAAAAAAGAGAAAAAAACAAAAGAAAGAAATACTTTTTTTTTTTAACAAAGTATCAAAAAACGAGCAAAACATAAGGTAGACGTATAAAATCAAAGACAGGAACAAATCTGCATTGGTTTTTGCCAGGATTCCAACAGATTCTGAAAACCATTTAGAGAAGTCAAGGTCGAGAGCTTCAGATCTTTTTGTAAGATATTCCATGAAGCAGGAGCAGAGTAGGAGAAGGCCCTTTTTCCAAGTTCAGTCCTCACTGACGGAACACTGCAGGTAATCATGTCCTTGAAATGATAGTTGCTCCAGGCAAGCTGGACAAAGGTGGCAGGCTATAGCAAGCCAATTGTGTCATTAATAGCCACTTTTACATATTACATGGCACAACGGCATGCCATACTACCCAAGTGTCATCTAGTGGCTGAAAATGGTAGTGTTCACTATTTTCAACATCAGAATTAATGAAAACGGTCATATCTTAGCCAAAAATTGACATAAATATGGGAGAAAAAAAACATAAATAAGGTACTTTGGTGTATAAGTCACAAGGCATGCAAATCATGCAAAAAAAACTGACTTATAGGCCGAAAAATATAGTAACCAATGTCCCCTAAGGGAGGGCAACGCGATTCAATACACGTCAGACCCTTAAAGCTCCAGAAGCTCAGTAAAAAAGCAGATTAAGAAAATGAGACTGCTGCATGTATGCAGCAGTCTCATTGGGTTTGATAGGCGGGCACCACTAATTAAAAAATTAGTTCCACAATTTCTAAAACGCTTATTAATTTTTTTAGGTCCACAATTTCAAATGCACAAAGGCCTTATCAAAATTAGGGGAAGCTAATCTAATCCGCTATTTATATTCAACAATTTGTAGCCGGCAGCGTTATGCAATATCTGCACCACACTGCCAACTACAGGCGTATAAACTAATATACACCTCACCTTACCCTACCTTTTAACAGCGATTCGCTCCGGGTGTCATCTATTAAAATACAACTTTCACTCAGGGTCCAAAATTTTAAAAGTTGTTTAATGTGTGGAATGCTTTTCGACTGCTTCTTTGTCCTTTTTTTGTTTGTTTATTGTAGATTTTTCATTAAAAATGCATCGATAAACTTATTTTTAACTGTTTTCTGGAAAACTGAAGTGCCCTGCAATGCATTATGGGTATACAGATGACGAAAGCAATGCAAGGAGGAACCAAAACTTCACATACTGTGTTGCTCCATTTGACCACTAGATGTCTGTCTTTATCAGCATAAGATAAGAGCTTTAAATAATTTATCTTCATTCATTCAACCAACCTCTTATTTTTTTATTTAATTTTGAACTCATTGGTTTGGAAGGAAGCTCAAGCTGACATATTTTTATTTTATTTTTTAAATAATTTCTGCCTCTGACTCCAATCATTTATGATGTTCAAAAAAGCTTTCAGTGTGTAACTTTTATAAATTTGGTATAGTATGTAGCATTTTTATTTGTTTCCATTCATTCACCGATTTATTGTACCGGTTTTTATATTTTCTGTCCTGTTAAGCACCTTGGTCAATGCAAGGCATTGTAGGAAGGTGCTATACAAATAAAGTTTATTGTTTATTATTTAATGATTTATTTTTAAGCCACAAAATGAAAAAGCTGTGAATTTGTGCTTGTTAATTTCTGTGCACATGTCATGTGCATGCATGAAAACCTTGATTTTCTTTGGAAAGAAATAAAGAAGAAATAAAAAAACATTTCCAGACACTATTTTACTGTATTACTGAAAAAACACATCTACTCAAAAATTGTGGTGGCCATGAGTAAATAAACACAATGTGATTAAACAAATATATAAAAATATAAAAAGTATATACACAACAAAATGCCTATAAAACATAAGCTGGTGAAAATTCTCAGTCGTCCAGGACATGATAAAATCAAAAAAGGCGTTCAATACAAGATCAACTGGACTTTATTTGTTGCAGAAAA
>JBBPBX010060572.1:7787-17931 GCA_038048925.1 Garcialebias charrua
TATATATACACATACACATATATATACATATATATATATATATACATATATATACATATATATATATATATATATATATATGCATATATACACATATACACATACATACACACACATACACACATACATATATATATATACTGTATATATATATACATATACATACATATATATACATATATATATATACATATACACACACTCCTCCTTTTAACAAAGTAGCAAAAAACTAGCAAAAAACTAGCAAAACATTATAAGGTAGACGTATAAAATCAAAGACAGGAACAAATCTGCATTGGTTTTTGCCAGGATTCCAACAGATTCTGAAAACCATATAGAGAAGTCAAGGTCGAGAGCTTCAGATCTTTTTGTAAGATATTCCATGAAGCAGGAGCGGAGTAGGAGAAGGCCCTTTTTCCAAGTTCAGTCCTCACTGACGGAACACTGCAGGTAATCATGTCCTGAGAGCGCACGCTGTAGCTGCACTCACGCAAAGACATGTAGGAGGAGATGTATGAGGGCAGCAGACCAAGAAGTGATTTGAAGATGAAAATGTACCAGTGGAAGAGTCTGCGTGAGGTTAATGATGTCCAATTAACCAGTGAATACAGGGTGCAGTGGTGGGTACGATAATCACAACCAGTTATGTTTTTGCTGCCACGCCAGCTTTTTTGTTTTGTGTTGTTTAACAATAAATAATTTTTAGTTTAAAAGAAATCTCCTGCTTCAATCATCCTGCCTGCATTTTGGGTTCAAACCTGACGGATCGTGACACTGGAACGCTCTACCGCCAGACCTTCGAAACACCACCTCCCTTTCTCTGCTCAAGACAGCCCTGAAAACACATCTCTTTAGACTAGCTTATCATTAACTTCACTAAATGTATTTTATATTATTTTGCATTTTATAATCTTTATGTATTTTATATTTCAATTTGTCACTGACAATGGTTGAACTGTATTGGTTTTTTAAGTGTCCTTGGGTGTCCTGAAATGTGCTTTTAAATAAAATGATTATTATTATTATTATTATTATTATTATTATCCCGCTGTACCTCTGACAATCTCATTCCTAATCTTGTACATCCTTGTCACTCCTAAGGAGAACCTCAACATTTTAATTTCTGCCACTTCCAGTTCTTTCTCTTGTCTTTTTGTCAATGTCTCTGTCTCCAGACCATACAACATAGCTGGTCTCACCAAAGTCTTGTAAACTTTTTCTTTGACCTTTGATCACAGCCTTTGGTCACAAATCACTCCTGAAACTTTTCTCCATCTACTCCATCCTGCCTGGGCACTCTTCTTCACCTCTTTACCACACTCCCCATTTTCCTGGACAGTGGACCCCTAAGTATTTGAAGTCCTGCACCTTTGTGACTCCTGATACTTGTAGCCTCACTGTTCCACCTCCTCCTTCTCATTCACACACATGTACTCTATCTTACTATGACTGACTTTCATTCCTCTTCTTTCAAGAGGCAGCACGGTGGCACAACTGGTAGAGCTGCTGCCTCTTAGCGAGCAGGTCCCCGGTTCAAATCCCGGTCCGGTGGCCTTTCTGGGTGGAGTTTGCATGTTCTCTCCGTGCATGCGTGGGTTTTCTCCGGGTGCTCCAGTTTCCTGCCACAGTCCAAAAACATGCATGTTAGACTGATTGGTAACTCTAAATTGACCCTGGGTGTGAGTGAGACAGGTCCCTCTTGTAAAGAGTCCCCATGGCTCAACGAGGCTAGCCTGTATAAATAAAGGTTGAATGAAAAGTGCATTATGTCCTCCACCTCTCCCAAGTTCTCTTCCACCTGTTCCCTGTTCTCACCACAGATCACAAATCTGCAAATGTCGTAGTCCACTGAGATTCCTGTTAATCTGTCCATCACCAGAGCAAACAAGAAAGGGCAAAAAGCACATTATGCAGTCCCACCTCCACCTTGAAGCTAGGGCCTTAACGTGGGAATATGGTAACACACACACACAAACTTACTGTACGTGATCATTTGAGGTTGTCGTTTTCTCACTCTCTGGTGTAAATTGAAAAAATTACAACTTTTAGCCTGAATCATTTTCAAATAAACAGAACAACAAAAATGAGAAAATGCTTGTTGACATTCTCTATAAACATATTAGGTCAATGCAACTGTTGGCGATTAGTTGGAAATGCATAATTTAGTGAAAATGTTTAAAATTTTACTTGGAATTATTCTGAATTACTTATTTATGACAGGTTTGTGTATGTTGCTTGAATTTTGCAAAAATTCCCAGCAAAATGTGGGCCAATGGCTATTTCACCACTGCTGCATGACATTCTTTTGACATTGGCATGACTTTGTGGGTACAAAATGGTTTAAAATAACAAAGGTCTTAGAGCAGGGGTCTGCAACCTGCGACTCTTGAGCCACATGTGGCTCTTTGGTCCATCCGCAGTGGCTTTTTCAAGTGTAGTGGGCATGACCGTGTCCACTTTGATACACCTGTGTATTTTTGAACTGTTCCAGAGATTACCTTTACTGACCTCTCAGTAAAGCAAGACATTTACTACAAATTATTCCATTAGTTGAAATCTGAGAACATAGTCACCAAAAGAGACTATTGGCTTCTTTAATTTTATTCTAATGGAATAACATTAAAGAAGCCAATAGTCTCTTTTGGTGACTATGTTCTCAGATTTCAACTAATGGAATAATTTGTAGTAAATGTCTTGCTTTACTGAGAGGTCAGTAAAGGTCATCTCTGGAACAGTTCAAAAATACACAGGTGTATCAAAGTGGACACGGTCATGCCCACTACACAAGCTTTGACCAAAACTAATATAAAACTGAATTTTATTGGTTGTTCTACAAACAATAAAAAAGGACTACCGGTAGTTTTAGCAGTTTTCTTGTAATTTATTTTGCAAATATGTGAATACAGTACTGGAACAAGTACAAGGAGTAAAACCTACTTTAACTTCATGCTTTATTTCTATACTGTATTATTTTTCTCACAATTAAAAAAAATTACCTAGATCTGCATAGTTCATAGTTTTTATTAATAAAAAAATTATAAAAGAATCTGGTCTTTTCATTTATCTTAAATTGTAAAAATATAAATTATTAGTTATTTTATATTTATAATTTCATCCCACAAAAGCCCCTTCCAACAAACCTGAAGTGGCCCATGGGTCACCAGTTGATAACCACAGTTGTAGCATGTTGTTGCGGCTCTAAACACTTTAATTTAGTGAACAAATGTGTACAATGGCTCTTAAGTTGCAGACCACTGTCTTCAAGCTAACCGTTTGGCCATGATCATCAGGTAAAATTGACAACTGCTCTCAGTTCTCTAAATGGAAACAAGTGGAGAACTAAAAATGTTGGAGACACAAAAGACTTTAAGGCATTACTGTCTAGAATATCCAGATTATTACTTTGAATTAATAAGACAATTAGCATCTGTAGCTTTATATCTTTTGGAGCTTATGATCTTTCCATTGCCCGACTCTTCATGGTAACAGAAAATTAGAAAGTTGTGCACAACAGCATGTGTTGCGTTGCTGCACATTTAATATCTCTTTGTGGAGAATTAAAAGTGCAGTTTATTTCCTGTGCAGGCTGTGCGTCTGTCCATTCAGCTCTGCTTGCAGTTTAATTGTCTGTCAGAATGGCGCGTGTCGTGGTCGTTACTCCAGTCATCTGCTAGATTTATGCCGCTGCCTGAAGTTTCATGGCTTTATAAAATAAGATGAAAGTGGAGCTCAGTGATGGAGAATAGAGACGAGGGTAGTGTGAGGGCAGAAGAATATAAATCGTGACGTCTTGAAAGTGTTTATACCTTCAGTTGGTCGTGATGAGTAACCAAGATCTTGTGCATTTAAAGAAAAATAATGTAAAAGAAGGAAATATTAAGTAAACAGATGGTGTCGGTAACACTGACACCATCTGAGAGCCAAATAAGGATTGAAAATGTAAAGATCTTTTTTTATAGTCTTTAGTATAAACTGACTTGAGTCCTGTTGAAAAGTTAAAACTAAGAGACTTCTTTTGGATGAAAGGTGAAACTTAAAAAAAAAAAAACCAGAGGAACTGATTTAACTTTGATTTTTCTCCCTGGATTGTTGAGCATGAATCAGGATATTTTGAACCACTTTGGCCATGACTGCTTCAAACGAGTCGACGGGGGAGAGGGCGGACTCTAGAAACCATCTGAGCACCATCAAACTGGTTGACCCACCATGTGAAGGTGCTATTTATGACTGAGTTTGTTGTGGCTCCTCGGACTGAAGGAGTCTTTTGGATGAAAGATGAAATGTTTTAACTAAAAGAAACTGTCCAGAGGGCCGGACTTAACTTTGTTTGACTGTAGTATTGTTTAAAATTTCTTATCTGGCACCCCAACCGACATAGCCTGGTTAAAACCAGACCCTTGTCCTTCACTTCGCTTTGTAGGGTCTGGGATTTCTCCCATAGACAACGATTTCTCCGGTCGATTTTTGACCGGACCAATCAGAGAACAGAAGGCGGAGTTTTGAACGACGTCGACTGACGTCGTCAGTTAAAATGGCTGCCGCCACGAAGGAATTTTCATGAAAACAAGGTAAAAAACTATTATTTCTTTGCTGAGAAAAAATATATTTCTTAGCTGACGTTATATCAGAAGTGTTCCTGAGCTTAACAGTTCCTAAATCAATTCACGAAATGGTCAAATCTGCTGGATTTAAATTGTTTCGGTTTGACATTTTCCAAACAGCCTCGGGTGCGCTACGAAAATAAATGATAAAAAATCGAATTTTATCTCAAATGTTTCATCCAGGCCAACAGTCAGTAAATTAGAGCCATATAATTACACACTGGTAGCAGAAAAAATATCCACCGAGTGGTTTCTGAGCTATTTATCTGAATAGCCTGGACCTCGCCAGGCTAAACTAACAAAACTCCGCCTTCTGTTCTCTGATTGGTCCGGTCAAAAATCTACCGGAGAAATCCTTGTCTATGGGAGAAGTCCCAGACCCTAGTACAAAGCGAAGTGAAGGACAAGGGTCTGGTTTTAACCAGGCTACAACCGACATGGAAACTACAGTGTTTTCATGTAAACCGTCTCTATTTTTTATTACCCCCAATAAGCATTGAAAAAACACTAACGTTTCCAGAGGTTATTCTCATGTAAACAGGGCCTTAGTGTCTCACTGTGTCTTTAGCCAGTTTTCCCTCAGTCGTTTTTGCTCTCTGTTATCCATTCACACCTGTTCTCCATATTCCTAAGGCTCAGTTGTCACTACTTGCGTCAGAATTCCCCACCCACTGGTCCTCACTCCAGCTTCAGTGGGTCACCCTGTGTGTTTTTGTGCCTGTTCTCCCTGAGCTGCACGTCTTCTGGTACTCTTGTGTTTTTGCTGTCCTGTCAACACTATGACTTTTGTGTGTTGTGTTTTTATGAATAGGGAATATAGTTTGTTTTTCTTATACAGTAGTCCTTTGTATGTTCTGCAAGTTTTTAAATGTATTTATAAATTTTCTCAACGTTTTAGAGACTCACTGTCACGTACTGTGGTTAAAAACTTGCAGTCTACCGTGTTTTTTGCCCTATGAGTCGCTTTTTTTGTTGTTGCATAATTTACATGTCCTGCGACTTATAAGACAAAGCAATGTATTTATGGATTTTTCCCATATTTATAAACCAATTTTTGGCTGAGATATGACCATTTTCATTCATTCTGACTGAAAATATTGAACAAATAAAGTCCAGTTGATCTTGTATTGAACGCCTTTTTGATTTTATCATGTCCTGGACGACTGAGAATCTTCACCAGCATATTGAACACTACTATTTTCAGCTGCTAGATGTAACTCGTGTAGTATGGCATGCCGTTGTATCATCCATCCATCCATCCATTATCTTTACCCGTTTATTCCATTTTTGGTCACGGGGATCACCGGTGCCCATATCCAGCAATCACAGTGCGAGGGGCAGGGTACACCCTGGACAGGTCGCAAGTCCATCACAGGGCCACATATAGAGACAAACGAGACAAACAATCATTCACTCTCTCACTCACACCTAGGGACAATTTAGAGTCACCAATCAGCCTAACATGCATGTTTTTGGTCTGTGTTGTATCATGTAATAGGTAAAAGTGGCTATTAATGACACATTGGCTTGCCATAGCCTGACACCTTCATTCTGCTCGCTGCTTGGATCAACTGTCAAATCAGCTTCATTTCGCTGCGCCTCCCTGGCGAAATGCAGCTAATTTGACCATTGAAACAGGGGCGGACAGCCAATAGGAACTGGACTGACTGGAACTTCTGGACCATTGTACATTGAAGACTTAATTTTTTTTTTTTATAAAAATGAAATAATAAAATAAAAATATTTCAAAATATATGCATATATGTTTTTAGTTGTGTGGGATAAATATTTTATGAGTAATGATGAGTTATATTGTTTGTTTAAAAAAAACGTTTTCTGATTGGTGACGTATTTCCTGTTTTGGGGCGCATGGATCTCATCCGTTGACTCTCGTTATAAGTGGTGCATGCGCAATTATTCCACGACGTTACAAAACAATGGGAAGATGCTGGGTGCAGTTTTCACCACCTTGCACACGTCCAACGTGAGCTCTAACTACGATCGCATGTTTCCGGCCGTTTGTTTATTTTTATTTTATTTTTTTATTTTTTTAAACTGGCCTTGCGGTCAGTGACTCAACCAGGCTTGCTCAGGTAAGTTTTAAATAATTGAAAGCCCTTTATCTAATGTCTAATGTCTATTTGCATTTCTGACTGATATGCCTCTCAAATTTTAGATGTCTGTTTGTGAAAAAAGCCTTCAGCTGACTGTTTATTCTAAAAGTGGCAACTGGTGAATTTTTTTTTTCTTTGTTTGTTTGTGGAGTTAGGTTGCCAGCGCAGGTTATTGTACAGTATTGGACTCTGATGGCTACATTTATTTTAATTTGCTTATAAAAAATGATCAAACATTAATAATTTTATATACTAAATGTCACTTGTGGTGTTTTACTATTTCTTAACACTGTATTGATCTGGAGAATGAAAACAAAGCCTCTTGCAAGTAGAAATGCAGAAATATTTTAATCTCACTTATTTTCCTTTCTATAATTTATATATAATTTATTTATTTATATATATTTTTGTTTGCTCATTGTTGTTTTAGTGAGTCAAATTGGTTCTTCTCATCCTGAGCATTTAATTGTTCTGTTGACCTTGTATTAATCTGCATTTGATTTAAAAAAAAATAAATAACATGTTTGAACTTGAGATTTTTTTTTTTTCATTTTGGAGAAATATCCCCCCCTGGGGGACATTTCAGGAACCGCCACTGCATTGAAATGCATTTATTAAGTAAAAATTCAACTGAGACACACCTTTATTATAAAGCCGAACAAACAAATAATTGGTTTTAAGCGTTTATATTGTAAAATTTCTAAGAAATGCACAGCGACTCGTACCTCTGCGTGTGTCCGCTTCCGCGAATCGGGTTTTGAAATGCAGCTGATTTGACCATTAAAGTGCATTTATTAAGGAAACGTTCAACTGAGACACACCTTTACTATAATTTCAAGCAAACAAATAATTGTTTTGAAGTGTTGATCTTGTTGAATTCTTGTTAAAGTCCTCCCGTGCACGCTCCCGCAGCCGCCATTTAGCAGCCAATGGATTTTTGGCACAACACCGGCCCACATTTTTGGGTTGTCAGTGGTGATGCGTAACATACGCGACACGTCAGCGGTGACGCATAGATGCAACGTATACGGCAAAGCAATGTATTTATCAATTTTTCCACTTTATTAGACACATATCCATATATGCCCTATAAGTTGCATCAGTCCATGGACTGATGCAACTTATAGGGCTGAAAATATGGTCTATTTTGTAAAATCATGATTTATTTTGTTTTTATGGAATCAGCAAAAGGTTGTTTCATTCTCATCCGTCCATCCATTTGTTTACCCACTTTTCAGTGAAGCTGGTGGAAGCTGGTGGTTGTCACCAGTGTCATTGTGCACCGTGGACAGATCTTCAGTCCAACACAGGGACACATAAAGACAATCATTCACACTCATCACTCACATGTATTGACAATTTAGTCACCAGTTAACCTAGCAGCCATGGTTCTGTCTGTGGAAGGAAACTGGAAGACCAGATATTTCACACATGCCACCACAACACGATTCAAATCTTTTATATTTTCTTCTTTTTATTATTTCATCCCTGATGTCAGTTGATGCTGATGGTGCACAATCAAAAAGCTTTGAAGGATTTTCAACCGTCCCAACATGCACACACACAACACACACCTCACTTAACAAATCCCAGCTGAACTCCTGTACATACCTGTGCAGTGGTTTTAGATACACAGGCTGTGACTCAGAGAAACAGAATTCCTCTGTGCTGAACACACACACATCTCTTCCAGGACAGCCGTCCCATGTCTGTGCACTGCCATAAGCTCATTGGTTTTGTTCATTGTTTGTCTCTGAGCACTGAGAAGCTTTTTACACACACACGCCCGCGCGCACGCATGCACGCACACAGCTTCTTGAATTTGTTCGATTAAGTGGGTCATCCTCGTCTACAGACTCTTGAAAGAGAAAAGAGCTTTTCCACGGGTTTCTAGCCGAGAGGCAATCGCACCCTTCCATGGTTTTGGCTGCACCTTTTAGGAGTGTTTATGGAAATGACAGTACAGCACTTTAAAAGGCTGCGTGCTGCTTGTTGCTTGCACGCATCTGTGTGTGTTTGGCATGTGGATCACTGTGTGCACATGTGAAATATAAAGAGTTCAAAATAAGGCATGCTTTGGTGCATATTATTGGGTGTCTCTGGTTATTAACGTGCACAATGGATGTTTTGTTTATTGTTAGGGTGGTCTACTGTGTGACGTCTTTTTATTCTTGGATGGTGAGCGTGGCGGACACTACTTGCTTAGAGCTCTGCTTTAACTCCACTGCACATTTGGCAAGAGCACATAGATGCAGACCTGTCTCCGCGTATGAACGCCAAGTGTCTCAGAACAACCCCACTTGGGTTATCTGAAAGAAGCTGAAGTGTATGTCCATCCCCTTTTCTTTCCTCTTTATCCATCTCTTTGGACAGCTCTATGGCAGTCCAGGCAGATCAGACTCTATCAAGTATTTGGACTGATTTGCCTCCAACAGCCACAGCTGCACAGGAAACATTGATGCTGCATGGAATAAACAGGCATCATCAAAAAAAAATACAGGGTGTAAGGATCTTGGCTAATTCCTGGAGTGTTTTTTATTGCTGGGCATTGATTTAGAAACCAGGGACACAACGCAATATGCAAAGAAGAATCTCTGAAATATGCTTAATATTTTTAAATACTGTAATTAAGACAAATAAAAACCTAATCTAAAATGAAGACTGTCAGACAGCGACAGTCCAGCATATAATAGCAAGCAGTCAACACCATAACCTATGATGATCAGTACAAGGGTTGGACTTTGAATGCAATGTTGTTGACTGATGTAGTATTTTTCAAATTTAACCACAACACAATATTTCTGATGAGGTTTTTTTTTACTTTTGAATTTAATCTGAATACAGGTAGTCCCCGACTTACGAGCGAGTTCCGTTCCTCCGAGGCGCTCGTAAAGCGAAAATTCGTAACTTGGAACGGCCGCCACGTGTCTCGTAAGTCCGGAATTTCGCTCGTAAGTTGGAACGGTTTTGCTAGCGCGACTACAAACACTCGTTTTTCATCGAAAAACTGCTTACGAGTGCATAAAAATGATCGGAAACGTGTGTCCACATGTTTAGCTAACGAACTGTGGTGAAAAAACACAGAAAAACTCGGTATTTTTTGCGTTTTTTCCAAAAATTCGCCAGCTCGTAAGTCCGGAACCTCGTAGGTCAGAGCGCTCGTAAGTCGGGGGCTACCTGTAATGTAACTTGTTGATTCTGATTTTAATTAATCAGTTCCATCTAAATAGATATTATTTTTTCATAACTTACAGCAAACATGAGAAATGTGCTTGAAAACTTGACTACACCCACATTTTGTTTCCCAGTTAGACTGCAGGAAAAAAAATGTGTTGGTTGTTCAAAATATCATCAGAACCATCTGCAGAAAGGTTTCTTCAAAAAAAATTGGGTTGCTACATCAAAATCCAAAATAGCTGCTGTCATATA
>JBBPBX010060573.1:0-13784 GCA_038048925.1 Garcialebias charrua
AACTAACCCCACAACAAATAATATAACTTCAATTGCAAAAATAAATAATCTTTTTACTTTGCTTTGTGGTTAGACATTGTTTTTTATGAATGAAATTAATAAATTGAAAAATACAACAATACAATTCACATGTACACAAAAACAATTGACCAGGGGTCTGCAACCTGCAGCTCAGGGTCCCTCTGCAGCAGCTCTTTCAAGCTTTGACCAAAACTGAATTTTATTGGTTCTTATAACTGGAAGGGTTAGTTTTAGCAGTTTTCCTACATTACAAGGAGTTAACATACTTTCACTTTATGCTTTATTTCTTTTAAGTAGGATACTTAATTTTTCTAGTAAAAAAAAAAAAATCACATAGGCCTGCATTGTTTGTTTTAGTTTTTAGAAACTGGGCAAAACTATATTAATTTTTCCTTCTTTACAAGAATCTTGTCTTTTATTTTATCTTAAAATGTAAAAATATCAGTAAATGTTAAAAAATCATTAGACATTTTTAGTTTTATAAATCATTCCTGCTGGCCAGAAAAATGTCCTCTAACAAACTTAAAGTGGTCCGTGGGCCACCAGTTGAGAATCCCAGTTGCAGCAGGTGTTGTGGCTCCGGACACGTTTAATTTAGTGAATAAAGGAGCAGAAATGGCTCTTTGTATCGAAAAGGTTGCAGACCCCTAGAGTAACATTAAAATTTCTCAAGACAAATGTAGTTTTGCAAAACCTTTATTTACATTGCATAAGACAGTTCTGTCCAACATCTTATGTCTCTGGATAGACAAGTGAGTCCAGCTCCATCCTCCTCGAGTGTTTGTTTGCAAACACATCAACAACGCTCTCAAGGTCAATGTGTTTGCTGTAGTGAATGTGAAGTAGTGCCAGTGAGAGACGCTCCTTCGTCATTGATGCCCGCATGTAGCTGTTCAAGCGACGAAGGGCACTGCGCTCACATTCGCAGGTCACAGGCAGTGTGTAGGCCAGTTGAAGTAGGACGTGCAAGTTGGGGTAAAGGTCTCGGTCACACTCTTTAATGGAACCTGCAGGGGTGTTCGGCCTCTGTGACCCAGGCACTCTGCCGTACCTAGCAGAACAATTATTAAAACAAAATGTTCTGTATAGTAATGTTGTAACATTCAATTTCTAAAATGGGCTTCTCAGGTGCTTAACTTCAAAATAACTTACTTCAGGGGCAGCCATCTTCATCATTCGAAGCACTGGTACACACCAAACTTGCACGGTCTTCATCTAAGATATGACACGTGAATAAGAGATTTTAGAATATTTTTTAGACACTTTTAGCATTTAAATAATCATATCAAAAGATTTAATATTTAGCTAAAAGAATTTACAGAAATACATTCTAAATAAGAAAACATTTGTTCCTGAAATCATTCTAAGACATATTATTGACAAAATCTATTTTACAAGAAGATCTGTTTTATTTATTTATTTTACCTGGAACTCTGTTTCTTTGAAACAAAGTTGTACATTGAAGCGTTGCTCTTTTCCTCTCTGTCCTTCTGCTTGCACCTACCCATGTTGGTATCCAGCACAGAAACCTGAAAAACAGTTTAACATAATATTAAGTATGTAGTAAACAATTTAGTAAGATCTGCTAAGACATTTTGGGTTTCTATTTGAAAACGTTTTTTTTACTTGTCTTACGTACAAAAACAGTTTTTCTGAATGTTTGTTCTTTTGAAAATTTATCCAAACATTTATTTTTCACCAAATAGGCTATATTACAGTATATTCAACACTGCTAAGTTATTGTTTGTATCCTGTCCAAACTAGGCCTGAGGCCTGTAGCTTTTGTTTAGAAAAACATGGACGCTCAGTTTCAGGCTTCCTGTGAGTAACTATCTGTCCTATCACTGTAAACTTAGCTTTAGGGATAGAATGGGGCCGTACTGGTACTAATTTCAGATAAATTACTGTTCCCAACATGGCGGAAATAGCCAAAAACAAGGAAAAAAAACGTGGCGAAAATCGTTGCTACTTAGCTTAGCTTTAGCATGTTTTAGCATTATCCATATCTTATAAAAACGTGACCCACTTCTAATCTCTCTAACATCAAACAGTACTACTTAAAATACACAAATGAACAGTTGAATCAAAAACCACAATGTAATTTTACCGTTTGAATCCACCGTGTTGCCTTCCAAGCCAGGACAGAGTGAATGTTGTCTTCCCCTCACAGTCTCGCGGGAGTTGTAGACGGGACTTCATAGGCAAAGTCGCCGGTTCGTTCGAACCGGGCGAACCCCCCCTGGCTACGCCCATGTTTAAGTGGTTGGCTTCTGTAACAACTTGTATATGCAGTAGATAATAAGTTTGAGTTCCTAAAATAGCATTACTTGGTGCTAGCTAGCTGGCACCAAAAACTCAAGAAAGGTGGGTTTTCTATCATTCTTTTTTAACTCAACTTTGCAATGACTGATACAAATGAGACATTTTAACCAAATTTTGGGGTAGAAAATGTACCCCATTATGCTGGGTCAAACTGACAACCCAACCCTGCCGAGTTAAAACTACTATATTTTTCAGCCTATATTCATTCATTCATTCGTTCCGAGGGAGGCGGGGGACATGGAGTCCGAGTGGGCCGTGTTCCGCGCCTCTATTGTCGAGGCAGCTTATCGGAGCTGTGGCCGCAAGGTTGTTGGTGCCTGTCGAGGTGGCAACCCTCGAACCCGGTGGTGGACACCGGCAGTGAGGGATGCTGTCAGGCTGAAGAAGGAGTCCTATTGGGCCTTTTTGGCTTGTGGGACCCCGGAAGCAGCTGATAGGTACCGGCAGTCCAAGCGGCATGCGGCTCGGGTGGTTGCTGAGGCAAAAACTCGGGCGTGGGAGGAGTTCGGAGAGGCCATGGAGAATGACTTCCGTACGGCTTCGAGGCGATTCTGGTCCACCATCCGGCGTCTCAGGGGGGGAAAGAGGTACGAGACCAACACCATTTATGGTGGAGGTGGCGTGCTGCTGACCTCAACTCGGGATGTTGTGAGTCGGTGGGCGGAATACTTCGAAGACCTCCTCAATCCTACTGGCACGTCTTCCACTGAGGAAGCAGAGCCTGGGGACTTTGGGTCGGGTTCTCCGATCTCTGGTGCTGAGGTCGCCGAGGTGGTTAAAAAGCTCCGCGGTGGCAAGGCTCCGGGGGTGGATGAGATTCGCCCGGAGTTCCTTAGGGCTCTGGATGTTGTAGGGTTGTGTTGGCTTACGCGACTCTGCAATATCGCGTGGACATCGGGGGCAGTTCCCTTGGATTGGCAGACTGGGGTGGTGGTTCCCCTATTTAAAAAGGGGGACCGTAGGGTGTGTTCCAACTATAGGGGGATCACACTCTTAAGCCTCCCTGGTAAGGTCTATTCAGGGGTTCTGGAGAGGAGGGTCCGTCGGATAGTCGAACCTCGGATTCAGGAGGAGCAGTGTGGTTTTCGTCCTGGTCGTGGAACACTGGACCAGCTCTACACCCTCAGCAGGGTCCTGGAGGGTGCGTGGGAGTTTGCCCAACCAGTTTACATGTGTTTTGTGGACTTGGAGAAGGCATTCGACCGCGTCCCTCGGGGGGTTCTGTGGGGGGTACTCCGGGAGTATGGGGTACCAGGCCCTTTGATAAGGGCTGTTAGGTCCCTGTACGACCGGTGTCAGAGCTTGGTCCGCATTGCCGGCAGTAAGTCAGGCTCGTTTCCGGTGAGAGTTGGACTCCGCCAAGGTTGCCCTTTGTCACCGATTCTGTTCATAACTTTTATGGACAGAATTTCTAGGCGCAGCCAAGGTGTTGAGAGGATCCGTTTTGGTGACCTTAGAATCGCTTCTCTGTTTTTTGCAGATGATGTGGTCCTACTGGCTTCATCAGTTCGTGATTTACAACTTTCACTGGAGCGGTTTGCAGCCGAGTGTGATGCGGCCGGGATGAGGATCAGTTCCTCCAAATCCGAGGCCATGGTCTTGAGCCGGAAAAGGGTAGCATGCCCTCTCCGGGTCGGGGAGGAGGTCCTGCCCCAAGTGGAGGAGTTTAAGTATCTCGGGATCTTGTTCACGAATGAGGGAAAACTGGAGCGTGAGATCGATAGGCGGATAGGTGCAGCGTCCGCAGTGAAGCGGGCGCTGTACCGGTCTGTCGTGGTGAAGAGAGAGCTGAGTCAAAAGGCAAAGCTCTCAATTTACCGATCGATCTACGTTCCCACCCTCATCTATGGTCATGAGCTTTGGGTTATGACCGAAAGAACAAGATCTCGGATACAAGCGGCTGAAATGAGTTTTCTCCGCAGGGTGGCTGGACTCTCCCTTAGAGATAGGGTGAGAAGCTCAGTCATCCGGGAGGGACTCGGAGTAGAGCCGCTGCTTCTCCACATCGAGAGGAGCCAGTTGAGGTGGCTCGGGCATCTGGTTAGGATGCCTCCTGGACGCCTCCCTGGTGAGGTGTTCCGGGCATGTCCCACCGGGAGGAGACCCAGAGGAAGACCCAGGACGCGCTGGAGGGACTATGTTTCTCGGCTGGCCTGGGAACGCCTTGGGATTCCCCCAGAGGAGCTGCTCCAAGTGGCTGGGGAGAGGGAAGTCTGGGCCTCCCTACTTAGGCTGCTACCCCCGCGACCCGACCCCGGATAAGCGGAAGAAGATGGATGGATGGATGGATGGATTTCATTCATTCAACCTTTATTTATACAGGCTAGCCTCGTTGAGCCACGGGGACTCATTTACAAGAGGGACCTGTCTCACTCACACCCAGGGTCAATTTAGAGTTACCAATCAGTCTAACATGCATGTTTTTGGACTGTGGGAGGAAACCGGAGCACCCGGAGAAAACCCACGCATGCACGGAGAGAACATGCAAACTCCACCCAGAAAGGCCCCTGGACCGGGATTTGAACCGGGGACCTGTTCGCTGAGAGGCAGCAGCTCTACCAGTTGTGCCACCGTGCTGCCCGTGCTAGCCTATAAATCGCAGTTTTTGCATAATTCACATGCCCCACATGGCCGAAGTGACCTATTTATGGATTTATTTTTTTAACAATATTTATAAACCAATTTTTGCCTGAGATATGACTGTTTTCATTCATTCTGACAAAAAAAGAGCAGTACCATTTTCAGCCACTTGATGGCAGCAGAGTAGCAGTAAGGCATGCCGTTGTGTCATGTAACAGGTAAACGTGGCTATAATGACAAATCCAAAAAAGTTCAAGACAAAAACAACTGGAATTTATTCATTATACTTTACTTTATTATGTTGTCTTGAACTTTTTTGAATTTACCATGTCCTGGATGACTGAGAATCTTCACCAGCTATTAATGACACAATCAGCTTGCCATATTCACCCACCTTCGTTCTGCTCGCCGAGCAACCGTCAACCAATTTAATTTTGTTGCACTGCCCTTGCGAAATGCAGGTAACTTGATCTTGAATTGAACGCCTTTTTGATTAACCATTAAGGTGCAATTATTGAGTAAAAGTTTAACTGAGGCACAACTTTGCTATAATTTGGAGCAAACAAATAATTGTTTTAAAGCTCCACTGACATCATCTTTTAACTTTCCATAAAATGGCACAACATATATATATATTAAGATTGACCTCTGATCGTTTTTGCTAAAACAATGTGAAATTAATTAGAATTCCTCTCAAAAACAGTTTAAAATTAGCGCCATTTTTTTAACACGATAAATAGGGATTTCCCCGTCGCAGGATGATGACGTCATAACAAGAATTTTCTCTACTGCGCAGCTTGAAAACAATGGAGGAGCTACAAACTCGATCCGTCCAATTTAGCCATTTAAAAGTTAATTTTTTAGCGGATTGTCTTCAGAGAAGCCAAAGTTATTTCCAGTAAACAGCAGGTTATAATGTTTTTCAGCTCCTGCTGGTTTTTGGAGACCTTCACTTCATGAGGTGAGCTGCTGTGTGGAGTTACATGAGCTGCATGTGGACGAGGCAGAAGTAATTCTACAACATGTACATCGTCTCCACAGCACTGAAATGGTAATATATTAGTTAATGTTTCTAATAATTATTCAACATTATTAGTTATTAGTTTGTGTACAAAACAATTTGCACAGGCTCCTGCAGCTGTTGATTATTTTGCTTCAATTTGTCAGCTTTGTTATTTAATCCAGTCAACATGTTTACAATACTTCATATTTATTTTTCTATTTAATTTGGACATCACTTGGTGTTATAGTGGTGTATCATTAAAATGATGGAAATACTGTACATGACATTAGTTTGACCCATTGTCTTAATATACAGTATACTGCATATAATATATACTGTGTGTGTCTGTGTGTTTTATCATCAACTCACAGAAATATCTTCACCTGAAGAGTGGACACAGGTGGCGGTTCTGTGAAGAAGCTGGAAGCACCTGTTGTGAGGCTGAGGAGTTCTGGCGTGGGTCACGGCCAAACAGTGACTCTGAGTTTACTGGCCTGTTGTTTTGTGTACTTGAATAAAGCGTTGGCTGAAGCAGAACGTCTGGTGCTTGAGTGACCGCGACAACGTTACACCAGAAATACTACAGAAATACTACAACTTGCCAGAGCATTGACATGAAAATGAATCAATGAAAATATAAATTTAATATTTTTTCTGACAGTTCAAATGAACATATTGTTTGAAAAAAAAGGATAACAATGAACCAAGTGTTTATGTAGTTATGTGTAAATAAAGTTACAGTAGTACACTATATTATCTGTTAGTGTTGAGTTATTCTTTGTGAGAATATTTGTGTATCTGTTTTAATTTCATTCGTTCATCTACAACTCACAGAAAGTACTTTAGTAAAAACAAAATTGGTGAATGTTAAAAAAACATTTTATTAAAGTAAAACCATCCCATATTATCAAATATATGAAAACCTATGGGGAAACATTAATATGAACAGATTATCAAAAAAAATTGAGTTTAAAAAATATCAGCAAGTGGTGTTTGACTTCATCAGCTCCTAAAAAATGACACTTTACAGCTGTAAATCTGCAAAATCAGAACTTCTTCAGACTCCAACACCCTCCTCGTCCACCCTTGATGTCCAGGTGTTGTAGGTCTGGATGCAGAGGACATCTGTCTAGTTTCTCTTCAAGGTTTGTTCTCCACCACCTGTGTCCACTCTTCAGGTGAAGATATTTCTGTGAATTGATGATAAAACACACAGACACACACAGTATATATTATATGCAGTATACTGTATATTAAGACAATGGGTCAAACTAATGTCATGTACAGTATTTCCATCATTTTAATGATACACCACTATAACACCAAGTGATGTCCAAATTAAATAGAAAAATAAATATGAAATATTGTAAACATGTTGACTGGATTAAATAACAAAGCTGACAAATTGAAGCAAAATAATCAACAGCTGCAGGAGCCTGTGCAAATTGTTTTGTACACAAACTAATAACTAATAATGTTGAATAATTATTAGAAACATTAACTAATATATTACCATTTCAGTGCTGTGGAGACGATGTACATGTTGTAGAATTACTTCTGCCTCGTCCACATGCAGCTCATGTAACTCCACACAGCAGCTCACCTCATGAAGTGAAGGTCTCCAAAAACCAGCAGGAGCTGAAAAACATTATAACCTGCTGTTTACTGGAAATAACTTTGGCTTCTCTGAAGACAATCCGCTAAAAAATTAACTTTTAAATGGCTAAATTGGACGGATCGAGTTTGTAGCTCCTCCATTGTTTTCAAGCTGCGCAGTAGAGAAAATTCTTGTTATGACGTCATCATCCTGCGACGGGGAAATCCCTATTTATCGTGTTAAAAAAATGGCGCTAATTTTAAACTGTTTTTGAGAGGAATTCTAATTAATTTAACATTGTTTTAGCAAAAACGATCAGAGGTCAATCTTAATATATATATATGTTGTGCCATTTTATGGAAAGTTAAAAGATGATGTCAGTGGAGCTTTAAGCGCTACTCTTGTTAAATTTCGAAGAAATAATCTGCGTTCCTCCTTATTTTTTTCCTCTTTGTCTGCTCGCTCCTGGAGCACCAAGGCAGTGATTACTTTTGAAATGCAGCTGATTTGACCGTTAGTCCTTTTATTAAGCAAACGTTAGACTGAGATGCACCTTTACTATAAAGTCGAGCAAACAAATAATTGTATTTAGGTGTTTATCTTGTTCAATTCTTGTTAAAGTCCTCCCGTGCACGCTCCCACGGCTGCCATTTGGCAGCTAATCGATTTATGGCACAACACCGGTCCACATTTCCGGGATGTCAGCAGTGACGCGTAATAGATGCGATGTATACGGCGAAGCAAAATGTTTATGAATATTTCCACTTTTTTAGACATATTTGGTCTGATGCGACTTATAGGGTGGTGCGATAAGTACAGAGGAAATTACGGTACCCAGGGCTCGCTCGGCCCAAATATGACCGAGTGCTGGATTACAAATGGGGTTGTTTTAAACTGAACAGTTTTTAAAGTGTAGTAATGGCAACCTCCTTTAAAAAAAAAAAGGAAAGAAATCACAGAACTTTACTGATAAAATAAAGTCCTTTACTGATAAAATAAAGTTACAAATAAAGTCCAGTTGATCCTGAATTGAACGCCTTTTTGATTTATCATGTCCTGGATGACTGAGAATCTTCACCAGCATACTGATAAAATAGTTTGTGGATATGGTCTCTTCCTTTATCACAGAACAAATTGACTGACTTTAAAGCATTTATGTGTTTTGGTGGCTGCATGTATACTAGTTAGCTACAACACACATTCATGCATTTGCAAAGTTGACATTTTCCTAAATTTGTTTTTCATTTTGTAATTACAGTTTTAACATCCACCACACCATACAGAGACTGAACCCCAACGTTCTGGTTAGGAGACAAACTGGTCCAAACCTTTTCCTTTAATTGGCAGTGGTTTTAATATATTCTACTGTGTTTAATTACATCTAGTGATAATACATACTTTTGGAATACAATGCCAATAACATAAGGGAAAAGAGGTGGTAGAAACAGATAAAGTTTTAAATTCCGAGTAAAGGTGCTATTATGCAGTAGATAATGGTGGTTGTTTCTGAAAGATGCATAAGCCGGTTCATCCCAATGTTTCATGGGGCTTTGGTGAAAAGGATTAAAAGTTCCATAAGATGCTGGTGTTAGAGTTTTACAGTCCAACAGCTAAAGAGTTGATGCCTGGAAACGGGGACGATTCTTAAAAAGAGCAACTGGGACTCCGCAGGGGGCGAAAGAGAGAGTGGGGCTGACCCCCAACTAATGATGCTATGCAAACAAGAAAAAACCTGGTGGATGGCTGACCGGGGGCTAGAGTGAGAAAAGGAGGATTAGACCTTTGCAGCGGAGAAACTTCAGCTTTGGGCCGACGCAAAAACAGTTTGAATAGTGTGCCATGCCTCTTGTAAGCCTGCTTTGTCCTTGGAGACAATAGGACTATAGCTACCCCGATCCAAAGCTCTGGTGATGATCACAACCCTTACAATACCACTACTCTTGGATTTAAAACAGCGTTTTACTGATTGCCATACATTTCAAAGGTTAGGACAGCATCTTATCATTCATTTTATAGAAATTTGTGATAATGGGACTAGTGTTGGGGGTCTCAGATGGAAAGCACAATCCGCTGCAGATCTACACGGATGAAAAATGCATACAGTGAGATGAAGTGAGGAGGGAAATAAATGAAGGTGGCCGAGACCACTTTGTGTGAGTAATGAAGAGATATTGCACAGGATTGTAACTGATCCAGCTGCTGCTTTAAATAAAACGAAAGGTTTAAACGTTCTCTTAGTCATCGAACTTCAGGCAAATCTCAAGAGCTGCCCTCTGACCCGAACACAAACGTGGGGGCGAACGCAGAAAGCATTTCTAGAGATTCACCCCAACACTTCAATTAGGAGAAGGCTTCATATTATTTATACAGTACAGACTAAAAGAGGCTAAATGTCTTATGTTGAGCTACACTCCTACAGCAAATACAATAAAGAAGGTTCAAAGGGTCTTTGTAAAATGGTTATGATGCTGAATAATGATGTTAAAAACACTTAATAATTAACAGATTAAGGGAAAACACAAACAAGATATTTTATATTTATCAGTGCAGACAGAAGGAGGACTGTGTCCTCTGCTGCATTACTTGAGTAATGACAAATAAGCGTTTTATTACAGAACATTTTATCTGACGGTTCAAAATAAACTTCCATAGCGGTCTATTCTGATCAGCCAATTTAAAGTAATTAAAACTAAAACTCTTTTTAAGTCTAAAACCTGCTGCATTGTTACTTGTACTAATAACAGACAAGTCAGTCAAGTGTCCCTTTCTCATCTCCAGCTCATCCATAATTCTGCAGCTCGGTTCTTAACAGGAACTTGTATGTTTAAGAAGGCCTGACGCGATAAACAATAAATCAATTAATCACATGATAAATGAAAATTATCAACCTCCTTTTCATTTATTGGCTTTATCATTTCTTCGTGTCTCTCTCTTCCTACTGAAGACACTGGTTAACAAAAGTCTCAACTCCGGTGCTCTTCACTGACCCCTCCCTTTCTCTTTTCTCTTTAAAATCTGTTTTAACCGTCCAAAATTGTGTTTTTGGATCGTTAAAAGCAGCTAATCTGAGAAGCTAAGCTTCGAGCTAAGCTAGCAGGCCGACCTCAGGGGGAAAAAAACCTCTGTCTTGTCAAAGCTCCAAAAGTTCACGATTGAAACCTGTGCCTTCATCTAAAAAGTTTTTTTTCTCTGAAAAAAGAAGCTGAGAACTTGTTTACAGATTTTTTATTAAAAGCTTTGTGTGAAAAATGCTATGCTAAATAGCTTAAACCACACCGAGCATCCGCCATTTATGAGAACCGAAAAACAGAAACAAGAGACAGCCCATGTCACGTCAAGAGGCCTCCCTTCCATTTTTCTTACTCGCTCCCTCACTATCCATCCTTCGGTTCAAACAGTCTTATACTGCCATACCATGGTAAAGAAGTCACTACATACAAAAATTAACAAACATTTCTTCTTCAATTTGACAATAATTACAAATTACTGTTAAATTTTAAAACAATATTATCGTTTATCACAATAATTTCTGAGGCAATTAATCGCCCAGCAAAATTTCTTATTGTGACAGACCTAGGTTTGAGAATATTTCACTAGTTTTGTCCTCCCTTCACCAGCTCCCTTTATGGATTATAATTGATTTAAAAAAAAATCCTGTTGAAGTGCAAAAAAGGCCTTGCACCTTCAACATACTTCAACCATGTGTTCCTTCTCGGGCGATGAGATCATCTGACCAGTTGCTTTTGGTTGTACCAAAAACCAGGTTGAAGCTCAGAGGAGATCTGGATTCTTCAGTTGTAGGCCCAAAACTCTGGAACAATCTGCCCCTCATCATTAGACAGGCCACTTCACTTCCTGCTTTAAAATATCACCTAAAACACATCTGTTTTCTCTGGCTTTTGATACAGTGTGATTTGATTTATGATTTCATTGTTTTTGTATTTTTATTTTACTTTTGATGCTTTTAATTACATCTTGTTATTATTATTTCTTTAATTACTGCCTTGTTCTTATTGTTAAGCACTTTGGTGACAGCATTTTTTTAATCTTCTTCTTCTTCTTCTTCTTCTTTCGGCTTTTCCCTTTTCAGGGGTCGCCACAGCGAGTCATCCTCCTCCACCTCACTCTGTCCTCTGCATCCTCTGTCCTCACTCCAACCACCTCCACGTCCTCCCTAACTGCATCCATATATCTCCTCTTTGGTCTCCCTCTTTGTCTTTTTCCTGGCAGCTGCATTTCTAACATCCTTCTACCAATATAACCACTGTCCCTCCTCTGGACATGTCCAAACCATCTCAGTCTGGCCTCCCTAACTTTATCTCCCAGTTGTTCAACATGTGCTGTACCTCTGATGATCTCATTCCTGATCTTATCCATCCTTGTCACTCCTAAGGAGAACCTCAGCATCTTCATTTCTGCCACTTCCAGTTCTTTCTCCTGTCTTTTTGTCAATGCCACTGTCTCCAGACCATACAACATAGCTGGTCTCACCACTGTCTTGTAAACTTTTCCTTTGACCTTTGCTGACACCTTTTTGTCACAAATCACTCCTGAAACTTTTCTCCATCCGCTCCATCCTGCCTGGACTCTCTTTTTCACCTCTTTACCACATTCCCCATTTTCCTGGACAGTGGACCCCAAGTACTTGAAGTCCTGCACCTTTGTGACCTCTGCTCCTTGTAGCCTCACTGTTCCACTGGCCTCCCTCTCATTCACACACATGTACTCTGTCTTACTACGACTGACTTTCATTCCTCTTCTTTCAAGAGCATACCTCCACCTCTCCAAGTTCTCTTCCACCTGTTCCCTGTTCTCACCACAGATCACAATGTCATCTGCAAACATCATAGTCCATGGGGATTCCTGCCTGACCTCATCTGTTAGTCGGTCCATCACCAGAGCAAACAAGAAGGGGCTCAGAGCCGATCCTTGATGCAATCCCACCGCCACCTTGAAGCTATCTGTCACTCCCACAGCACATCTCACCACTGTCCTGCTGTCCTCATACATGTCCTGTACCAGTCTAACATACTTTTCTGCCACTCCAGATTTCCTCATGCAATACCACACCTCTTCTCTTGG
The DNA here is from genome assembly GCA_038048925.1 of Garcialebias charrua. NCBI lineage: Eukaryota > Metazoa > Chordata > Actinopteri > Cyprinodontiformes > Rivulidae > Garcialebias > Garcialebias charrua. The sequence goes on from JBBPBX010060573.1 coordinate 12,606, forward strand.
TACCCTGTCATATGCTTTTTCTAAATCCACAAACACACAATGGAGTTCTTTCTGACCCTCTCTGTACTTCTCTATCAACATCCTCAAAGCAAAGATGGCATCTGTGGTGCTCTTTCTTGGCATGAAACCATACTGCTGCTCACAGATAGTCACATCTTGTCTAAGTCTTGCTTCCACAACTCTCTCCCAGATCTTCATTGTGTGGCTCATCAACTTAATTCCCCTGTAGTTGCTACAACTCTGTACATCACCCTTGTTCTTAAAAATGGGAACCAGCACACTTCTTCTCCATTCTTCAGGCATTTTCTCACCCTCAAATATTCCATTAAATATTTGAGTCAAAAACCTCACTGCCATCTCTCCAAGACATTTCCAAACCTCCACTGGTATGTCATCAGGTCCTACTGCCTTCCCCTTCTTCATTCTTTTCAGAGCTTTCCGGACTTCACCCTCACTAATCTTTCCCACTTCCTGGTCCACAGTTTCTATTACCTCCACTCTTCTTTCTCTTTCATTCTCTTCATTCATTAGCTCCTCAAAGTAATCCTTCCATCTTCCCATCACACTCTCCTCACTTGTTAGAACATTCCCATTCCCATCTTTAATAAGCCTAACCTGCTGCACATCCTTTCCAGCCTGATCCCTCTGTCTTGCCAATCGGTACAAGTCCTTCTCGCCCTCTTTAGTGTCCAGTCTCCCATATAACTCATTGTACGCCCTCTGCTTTGCCTTAGCTACTTCCCTCTTTGCTCTATGTCCCATCTCCTTATATTCCTGTCTCCTCTCTTCAGTCCTCTCACTGTCATATTTCTTCTTGGCTAATCTCTTTCTTTGAATGGCGTCCTGCACTTCACTATTCCACCACCAGGTTTCCTTATCATCCATTCTCTGTCCAGATGACACACCAAGTACCTTCCTACCGGTCTCTCTAATTACTGTTGCTGTAGTAGCCCAGTCACTTGGAAACTCTTTCTTACCACCCAGAGCCTTTAACAGCTCGTCTCTGAATTTCTCACAACATTCTTCCTTCTTTAGCTTCCACCATTTGGTCTTCTTTTCTGGTTTTACTCTTTTTCTCTTCTTCGCAACAACAGTCATTCTACACACAACCATCCGATGCTGTTTGGCCACGCTCTCCCCTGCTACAACTTTACAGTCTCCAATCTCTCTCAGGTTTCT
>JBBPBX010060574.1:0-21398 GCA_038048925.1 Garcialebias charrua
CTTTATGCCTGTGTGAGGATGCAGCTGCCTGTTTACTGCTGCTGAGCAAGGAGGAGAGGAGAGACTATGCTGCTCTGTTGGGACACTACAGAGACGATTTGGACAGTATAACCAGCCTGTGCTGCTGCGATCAGAGTTTCACAATAGACGCAGACAGCCTGCAGAGCCTCTTCGTATCCTGGCCCATGACATTGAGTGTCTCTGCAGGAGGGCTTATGACAACATGCCACCTGCAGTGCAGGCAGAACTAGCTCGTGATCAGTTCCTGCAGGCTCTCAGTCCCAAAGAGCTCCGAATACAGACTCAGCTGGCACGTCCAGAAACACTTGGAGCAGCTCTAGAGTTAGCGCTGGAGAGGGAGATGCTGGCATTCATTCATTCAACCTTTATTTATACAGGCTAGCCTCGTTGAGTCACGGGGACTCATTTACAAGAGGGACCTGTCTCACTCACACCAAACAACCATCCACTCTCACACTCACACCTAGGGTCAATTTAGAGTCACCAATCAGCCTAACAAGCATGTTTTTTGGTCTGTGGGAGGAAACCGGAGTACCCGGAGGAAACCCACGCATGCACGGGGAGAACATGCAAACTCCACCCAGAAAGGCCCCGGACCGGGATTTGAACCGGCAACCTTCTCGCTGAGAGGCAGCAGCTCTACCAGTTGTGCCACCGTGCTGCCCAGCACGGTGGCACGTGCTGCTGGCAGGATCCATTGGTGGAGCTGAGGACGCACCAATAGTGAGAGTACTGTCAGCTCCGGTCGAGCAGCTGGGGAGGACAAGGGGACCACTCAGTACGATGCAGACCGCTGCTCTTCAGTCATCTGCTCCCCAAGTTGACCCACGCCGTCGACCGCAGAGCTGCTGGGGCTGTGGGCAAACGGGCCACCTCATCAGGCAGTGTCCCAGGTTTGCAGCCGTGCCGGGAAACGCCCAAGGGCCCGTGTAGGTGGGAGTACACGGGCCTGTGAGACCAACACCCCCAGCCTAGCACCATCTCCACCAGGCACCATCATTGCTGTGGGCTGGACACAAGTGGGCAACTTTTGTCACATTCCAGTGGTGGTCGCCGGGGTGCCTTGTACAGCACTCCTGGACACAGGATCCAACGCAACACTTGTTCGACCTGACATCATCCCTACTGGAGCTACTGTGCAGGCAACTGATGTGCAGCTTAAGACAGTGACTGGTGACCTGGCCCCCATAAGAGGGAGGGGAGTGTTCCAGTTTAAGGTGGGAGATCTCACTGTGCCTTATGCTGCCTGGGTGGCAGATGTGCAGGACACATGCATCCTTGGGTTGGACTTTCTACGAGCCATTGGTGGTGTGATTGACCTAGGCAGGGGTGCCCTGATACTGCCTGAGGGGAGGAGCGTGCGGCTCGTTTCCCCCTCGTCATGCCCAGCCCCTGAAGCTGTAGCTGCGTACACCGCAGAGACTTTGGCACTGCCACCAGCTGAGCATCAAACTGAAGAGGAGGAGAGGCTGTCTGCAGTGAGAGAAATCTGGTCCAAGAACTGTGAGGGGCTGACTCAGCAGCAGCAGGAAAACCTATGGCAGGTGCTGTTGGAGTTTAAGGACACTTTTGCTCTTAAAGAGAACGAAGTGGGTCTGACACACTTGGTGGAGCACACCATCGACACTGGGGATGCTCGTCCTATTAAAGTGCGTCCTCGCCGCCTTCCCTTAGCTCTCCAGGAGGTTGCTGACAGAGAACTGGGTGAGATGATTGAGACAGGCATCATAGAGCCATCTGACAGCCCGTGGGCCTCCGCTGTGGTGATGGTACCCAAGAAAAACAGCACAAGGATGCGCTTTTGTGTAGACTACCGACCCCTCAATAAAGTTACAAAAAAGGATTCTTACCCTCTCCCCAGAATAGACGAATCACTGGATTTGGTAGTAGGTTCATCCTGGTTCTCCACCCTGGACCTGCGAAGTGGATACTGGCAGGTGCCATTGTCACCGGAGTCTAGACCCAAGACAGCCTTCTGCACCAACAGGGGACTGTGGCAGTTCAGAGTACTAAGCTTCGGTCTATGCAACGCTCCTGCTACCTTTGAGAGACTCATGGACAGGGTACTGGCTGGGGTCCCACGACAGCAGTGTCTGGTCTACCTAGATGACCTCCTGGTGCACGGAAGCTCCTTTGAGGCCGCTCTGGACTCCCTGAAACAGGTGCTGGGGAGAGTGGCTGCTGCAGGCCTGAAGCTACACCCAGACAAGTGCCACTTCATGAGGAGGGAGGTAGAATTTCTGGGCCACAAGCTGGGTTGTGAGGGCGTCAGCACGTTGGAGGAGAAGGTCCACACAATTAAGGACTGGCCCACTCCAACGGACCAAGTCCAGCTTAAAAGCTTCCTTGGCCTGGCCTCCTACTACAGAAGATTTGTGAAAGACTTTTCCTCAATAGCTGCACCACTCTTCCGCCTGCTGCAGAAAAATTGCGACTTCACCTGGAACCAAGACTGTCAGCAGGCATTCGACATCCTGCGCAGATCCCTGACAGAGTCCCCGGTCCTTGCCCCACCGGACCCCAACCTGCCATTTGTCTTGGACACAGACGCCAGTAACGTGGGACTGGGAGCCGTGTTGTCGCAGGTTGGACCCAATGGTGAGAGAGTAGTAGCATACTACAGCCGGATCCTGAATAAGAGTGAGCGACGCTACTGTGTTACACGGCGAGAGCTTCTGGCAGTGATGGCGGCGGTAAGACATTTTAAGTACTACCTGTGTGGCACACCATTTATTATCAGAACAGACCATGCTGCCCTCCAGTGGCTGATGTCGTTCAGGGAGCCCGAGGGGCAGGTGGCTCGTTGGCTGGAGGAGCTCCAGGGCTTTAATTTCACTGTGGAACACAGAGCAGGAGCGCGCCATTCCAACGCGGATGCCCTTTCTCGCCGTCCATGTGCTGCAGCAGGCTGTCGTCATTGTGAAAAGCAAGAGGAGAAGGAGCTCACAGCAACAGATGGCACAGCGCAGCTCTCGTGCAGGGTGCTCCAAGTGGTGGATGTGACAGAGTGGAGGACAAAACAGGAGCAAGATACCGACCTGCTGCCAGTCCTACAATGGCTCGAGGGCGGGCAGCGTCCCAACTGGGATGAGGTCACTGGGCTTTCTGTTGCCACAAAAGGATTGTGGGCCAAGTTTGGTACTCTGAGGTTGAGTGAAGGGGTGTTGCAGCGTGCCTGGAAGGAGCCGGCCACTGGGGAGGAGAGGTGGCAGGTTGTGGTGCCGAGATCGCTGAGGTCAGCGGTGCTGGGAGCCAGTCATGGAAGCACAGGCTCTGGGCACTTTGGTGTCACCAAGACCTTGCGCCGCCTCCGCCAAGGCTACTACTGGGGCCAGCAACGGAGGGATGTAGAAGACTTTTGCCGCAGCTGCGACTCCTGCTCCTCGCACAAGGGGCCGCTGGACCAGTCCCGCGCCCAGCTTCAACAGCAACCAGCGGGGGCACCGATGGAAAGAGTGGCTGTGGACATCATGGGCCCGTTTCCACACACTGATAAGGGAAACCGCTATGTACTCACTGCCATGGACTATTTTACTAAGTGGCCGGAGGCATATGCCATCCCAGACCAGGAGGCAGAGACTGTGGCTGACACATTAGTGGAGGGGATGTTCAGCCGGTTTGGGTCAGCAGAGACCCTTCACAGCGATCAGGGTCGAAACTTTGAATCCAGGGTGTTCACTGCCATGTGTGAGCGCCTGGGGATTCAGAAGACTCGCACCACCCCGCTCCACCCACAAAGCGATGGCCTGGTAGAGAGGTTTAACAGGACACTGGCCCAGCAGCTGGCTATCCTAACCTCGGAACACCAGAGGGACTGGGACACCCATCTACCCCTCATTCTCATGGCCTACAGATCAGCAGTCCAGGACTCAACTCAGTGCACACCTGCCCTGCTCATGTTGGGAAGGGAGCTGAGGACCCCTGCGGAGCTGGCTTTTGGAAGGCCCCCTGACGCTCCAGAGGCACCACCAGGTCCAGACTATGTGAGGAAACTACAGGACCGGTTGGAGTCAGCACATTCCTTTGCCCGGGACCAGCTGGCAAAGGCGGGACTGCGCCAAAAGAGAAATTATGATGTCACCACTAAAGGAAGACACTTCCTTGCTGGGGAGCTGGTGTGGGTCTTCAGCCCAAAGAGGAAAAAAGGTCGTTGCCCCAAACTGGACAGCAGCTGGGTGGGGCCCTGCAGTGTTCTGGAACAAGTGGGGGAGGTGGTCTACAGGGTGCAGTTGCCCCCTAGAGGCAGGAAGGTGGTCCTGCACAGGGACAGAATGGCTCCTTACAGAGGACATTCCTTCCCCGCTTTCCTAGAGGGACGTGTGCAAGGCCCTCGTGCCCATGTACAGTTGGACTCGCAACAGGAGCTGTCTTCACCTCCTGTCCCTACACCTCTTGTCCCTAAACCTCCTGTCCCTACACCTCCTGCCCCTACACCTCCTGCCCCTACACCTCCTGCCCCTACACCTCTTGCCCCTACACCTCCTGTTGCCTCTCGGAGGCCCAGGAGGCAACGCCAACTGCCTCCCCGCCTTAGAGACTGTGTTGTTCCCTCGAGGACGAGGAACTTTTTGTTGGGGGGGCAGTGTAATGATCCTTGAAGAGTCATGTTAAGTGTTAATTGTTCATGTCCTGTTTATGACGCAAGGGTTGTTGGGAAATAAGATGGGGTGGGGCTAGAGGGAGTTTTGGCGGTTCTGTTGTCGAGAGGTTGGGAGCACCTGTTGTGAAGCTGAGGAGTTATGGCGTGGGTCACGGCCAAACAGTGACTCTGAGTTTACTGGCCTGTTAATTGTGTTCTTTAATAAAGTGTTGGCTGAAGCAGAACGTCTGGTGCTTGAGTGACCGCGACAACGTTACAATATAAACAAAAGATGAGATGAAATCATGAAAAACAACAGTCATGTGTTTAATACAGAAGTGGGTTGAGCCTAACCAGGGGTTGCTAGGTGAGGGGCTGGACTCAGGTTGGGGTGGGTTGTCCTCGCGCCTGTGACGTCACAAGCGCGATTGACTTCCAGTTTATTTCAAAAACGAACCGTTTTTATCACAGATAAATAAATCTACTTAGAGTAAATAAACCACTGGGTGCATTTTTTTGGCACAAGGACTGTTTTTTTATGAAGTAAATACCCAAAGTTGAGTAAAAAAAACATTAAAAATTGAATTTTGCATCTGTGGTCCCCTTTAATACACTATTCATTAACACACTTGTTAACGCTTTATACATAAAGAATAATGAGTTCCAAAACCTACGTACTCAAAGTTTATTCATGCCTAATAACTCATGAATTAACTATGCTATCTATATTTGTGAATGCTCAAATTAATGTGCTTTCACCACATGTATTAAATGCGTACGAATGGTTAAATAATGTTTGAATTCACTATCTAGTAATCCTGCAATGCATCATTAATTAAGGCAGTTGCTAGTAGTTACTTAAAGACCGTGTAAAGTAAAATTAAATGTGTGTTTTGAGTTTGTCACATGGCATAAATATGTGTTATTAATCACCCATATAAATCTGACTGATTAAAAACATTGTTTACCTTATAAAATTAAGTCTCAAAAATAATGAAAAAACATAATTGTGCCCTGGTCTGAAACGCTGGGGGCGTGTCAGCGCGTGGGCGTGGTTTCAGCGCAGTACTGCGCCCGTGTCCTGCACCCTGAAGATGTTCGCGAAGGCTGGCAGCCTAATTGGAGTTCTCCAGCCCTACTCATTTGAACCTCCAGAGCCAGACTCAGACTCTGAGTCAGACAGTGACCACTGTGACGGTCGGCATCGTTCTTCACAGCCTGAGCTGTGTGTGGAGAGGCAGACAGGTGCAGCAGAGATCCAGTAAACCTGCTCTGTTTTTATCTGAGTTCTGGCTGTAACAGCAGCTCCTTTTTCCAAGAGTTACGCTGTTTTTAGTGCACAAACAACTCTGGTTTTGTTTTTAAAGTTGAGGACACAACTATAATTCATAACTCCGCTGTTATGTGTTTAATAATAAGCGCTATTTTAGAAGATGAGCGGACTCGCTGCACCCGGTCCGACCCGGTCACATCGCATGCGGGGTCTGTGTTGGTGATTAAAATATAGAGTAATCACGTTGATAACTAAGTATGCAATGGACCTGTCGCATTTTCTTAGCAAAAAAGGAGCTATAGCTATTGCTATCTGATGCTATCTGCGATTCGCGAGTGAACGGCTCCACCGAGGCGAAGAACTAATTTATACGGCTGGAGCTGCAGGGGGTGGGGCTATACTTAAGAAGACCGCGTGACGAAACGCGGTCACATTTAAAACACGCCTAAAAAATCCTGAAACAGACATATCTTTATACACAGTTTGATCTATAACTCCAAAATTAATTGAGCTACAATTTTGAGACTTTTTACTCATTTACAAGATTACAATTATGACATGTATAATGTTTATTGAAGAAAATATTGAAATTCACTTTAAACGGTCTATAAGTGTATTTGTGAACCCTTCTAAAGTGAAGACTATTCATTCTTTATTAAGGTTTTGTTAATGTTGAATAAATCCTAAATGACAACAAGTTTCTTTTTTTGTGAACCCTTCTAAAGTGAAGACTAGTCATGGTTTATTAAGGTTTTGTTCATGTTGAATAAATCCTAAATAGCCAGAAGTTATTTTTCACTTGTGGAAATCAGACAAAAATCAAAGCAGGAGACGTTGAATACCAAAAACAGGTTTGTATTGACATTTTCTAAAAGTCAATAAAACATACATCTGTCAGTTAGATGTTCCCACCGCTAGTTAGAACGACTCCGTCACGTTTTGCAAAATAAAGAAACCGAGTAGGACTCGCTGCAGAAGAAGCCTGCAGTTTAACAAAACCGAACTACGTCCACACCGACGAATTAGTCTTTCCTCTCATCAGTGATGTCGTCAGCTTTCTCTTCGCTTGTGAAACTTTGTTCAGTCACATTCTGACGGTCATGAGCACTCGTTTGACTCGTTTTGAAGCGAAAACAACGCGCTTTGGAGACTAGCTTAGCTTTTAGCCTGCTATCGCTAACGCCTGCTGTTGGAGTGAGCGCTGCGTAACAACGACGTCACCACGCACGTTTTGTGTCACAGCTTTTTCTGTCCGGGCGGGTTGTTGAAGCAGCCGTTTCAACACGAACAGAAAAAGAAAAACGTCAGTGAAACGTTGTAAAATCCTATCATTTGATTTGTGACCAAAATGTTTTGCACTACTTTTCTTTGACACAATTTTTGCCACTTTAGTGACCTGCTACAGGTTGAGTGTTTCATGACCCAGGTTGGGTAAACATTTTAGATTTCCACAAGTGAAAAATAACTTGTGGCTATTTAGGATTTATTCAACATTAACAAAACCTTAATAAAGAATGAATAGTCTTCACTTTAGAAGGGTTCACAAATACACTTAAGTAACTACTAGCAACTGCCTTAATTAATGATGCATTGCAGGATTAATAGATAGTGAATTCAAACATTATTTAACAATTAGTACGCATTTAATACATGTGGTGAAAGCACATTAATTTGAGCATTCACAAATATAGATAGCATAGTTAATTCATGAGTTATTAAGCATGAATAAACATTGAGTACGTAGGTTTTGGAACTCATTATTCTTTATGTATAAAGTGTTAACAAGTGTGTTAATGAATAGTGTATTAAGTGTAAATCATCCTTAATTAATGATGTTTTAAATGTTAATTATATGTTTATTAATGCTTAAATAAGGCTAAATAATGTGTAGTTATTATAAAGTGTTACCAGGTTATCTATAAAAGACAAACTGGAGTGTTCCTGTTCATCCCACTGAATAGATTTTGGGCAAGTGGTACCCGACAGGTGAGCTGTCAGGACTTTAAGCTCAAAGATATTCAGCAATGTTCTTGGATCTTTTGCAAAATTAGAACATGTTTTATCTTTTTGAGGCAAAAGATGACTAAAATCTTTTTTTAAATGTATTCTGTATGAAATGTGTGTCTGCCTGGCCACATAAATCTCATCTCTGAGGGGGATGAGTCCACAGGGATGAGGTGGAGCATCTGGCAACATGGTGTAGGAACAACTAGCTCCTTAACATAGCTAAGACTAAGGAGCTTATCTTGGACTTCAGAAAAAAGGCTGTCAACATTCAACGACTCATCACCAATAGGGAGTGTATGGGGATGGTTTCAAACTTCCACTTCTTGGGAGTCTCCATCAGGAAGAACCAGACCTATGCTGGGGATTAAGTGAAAAACGCCCAAACAAGACTACGTCCTAAGAAATCTCAGGAAAAACAACATCCCTAAGAGACTGCTGGTGTCCTTTTACCACTGCACAGTAGAGTACAGTATATCCTGATCTACTGTCTCTGTGTGTGGTTTTCCAACTGCAGAGCAGTACAGAAGAAAGAGCTTCACAGTGTCATTAAGGTCATCCAGAGGATAGTTGGCTGTCCTCTACCCTCACAAGAAAAAATGCATTGGAAATTGCATTGGAAAGTCAAAAAAATCATTCAGGACCCATCACATTCAGGACGTGTACTGTTTGAACACTTCCCTTCGGGCAGATGCTTCAGATCAATAAAGACAAAAACTAACAGACTAAAAAACTGTTTTTATCCTTCAGCCATCACCATGTTGAATGCTGCTAAGTGGTCAGTCTGACCTTGTGCACTTTCATGTTTGCAATAATTGCATGCTATAATATAGTTTTACTGGCATGTCAGTTTCACCTAAGAGACAAGCGCAATATAATCTGATGCGAATGGAAAATTGTTGCAGACATTTTTTTTTTACATTAAATAGTTATTTTACTTTTACTCTCTTTACTGTATATTTTATATCTTAGTTTTTACTGAGTAATTGTGTTTTATTTGCACTGGAGAAATGCACCTTGATTTTGTTGTACAGTGTTAGAATGACAGTAAAGTTTCTGATCCTGATTCTAAAGAATTTGTCAATTTCAGAATTCTAACACAGGCAGTGAGACAAAGTACAGTAAAGTGATATCAGCATTGGCACAAACAAATGAAACATTAAAAATGTTTTACTTATGGTAGAGGAAAAACATGAGGTTAGTAGAAGATGTCTTGTTTCAGAGATGGTTAGATTTTGTCAAATATGTGCTTACCGGTAATCATGGATATATTGTCATCTCGTCATTTTTTCCCAATTTGTCTAAATCAAGATGACAAAAAAAGGAAAGGACAGTACCGGTATGTTTTAAACATGCATATATGTTTGAGGTCGATACATTTTGATAAACCCATTTTTGCTTATTTTACAAACTGTTGGTAGTTCATGGCATATGCTTAACTTGATTAGGCAACATGAGATAAAAAATTATGTCCTATATATTCTGTATCTATATTTTTAGGACTAAAAGCTCAAGAGCAATGTTAAAAAAATAATAATTAAAAAAAATGTAACTAACATGAAGACTCCTTAAAGATGCCAAACAAAGGCTTTCTATTATTGCACAAGACAGTGGCATACAACATGTACATGTAATGTCAGGAGTTTATAAAATAAAGCTATTATTGGAATAAAAATGTATTCACACAACACTTTTCAGGAAAAATCCCAAAGTGCTTTGAAGAAGTCACTAATATCCAATGAATGGGTTGAAAAGAAACATAAAAAAATCCTTATTTTTACTTCAGCAGCATTTTCTAAAACAGCAGTAGTTAGTGACTCATTTCTGATGGTGTGAAGCATGCTGGGCGAGCTCAGGATGTGTTTGAAACAAAATTGTGTTAGTGCCAGCATTTACCCCCCAATGAGGCTGCTGTTTCCTCTACTCTGCAGTAATCTTCATCAGAATGTAGCTGCAAAATATTTGGATGATTGGTGATTTACATTTTTTTTTCCCCTTTAAAACATGAACAGGGGTGATGTGTTGCAAATGTGACAGGAACAGAATCCCACAGAGTTGTTTCAGTGACTCTGAAAGCTCTGTCATCAAGTATGCATTCTGCTGTGATGAGAGCAGGCCAGTGTAGCGTTGTCATTTCTAAGCCAAACCCGGCCTGGCCCGGCCCGGTTTTGGACCTGGTCGGGCCATAATAATGTGCTTAATGTGCATCCGCTGCACTCAGCAGATGCGCGTGGCTGACGACCCAAACAGGTGTGATCACAAAACATCCAACATGTCAGAGCAGGATGCAGGCAGAAGCAAGGCAAGTATTGAATGTGCTTTGTCGGCTCCTCAGCTCAGATCATCTGCCCCCTCAGCTGCGCGCGTCCACCGACCATGGATAATAGTTGGTGGTATAAACAGTTAAAGCTTAATTTAAAATGTCTGGTTTTTTTTTCGGGTTTGGACCTGTAATAACTGTAAATTTGTCAGATCAGGTGGGGTTCGGAGATGATGACTGTGGGCTGGGGCCGGGTCGGTTCGGATTATTTGGACCCGAGTGCAACTCTATTCCAGTATCAGAAAACCTAACATTTGGGGATGAATATAAGCATGAAGTAGGTGAGAGGGGTACTTGTCCATGATGTGATGTTTTGCTTTTACTTTAAAAGGCTATTTTTTTTTAATAGATCCAAGACTTAAAAAAGAAACCTGTCAAGTTAAATAAGTGTAGAAGTGATGTGTTTCCAGAGTTTGCTGGGTTTGATTACCCTGGCGTTTTAGTACTGGAGTCTCCACCCACCCCCAAAAAATATATAGTTGTCCAGACTGAATGCTATAGAAATACAGTATGTGTATTGGTTTCTGTTAAAGAATCAGGATGTGATGATTTTACTCTTGGGATTGGCGATTTTAAGAAAGCAGAATTTGTAATGGATTCATTTTATCCCTCAAAGAAGAGACTGTAGTCCATGACTTAGAGATTTTGAACTAATAATACTAATAATAATAATAATTTGAAAAAGAACAATGGGTAGATGGAGTGCCCATCTACCTTCAGAAGCAATGTTTTAATATTCTGAGAAGTGTTTTGAAACCAAAACTCAGTTTTACTGCTGTTGAGTATGAGGACATGTGTAAATGCTGAGGGTTTGTTGTCCTGTAGGCAGTTGACCAGTGAGTTCCAATATCTCGATCAACCAATGCAGTATTAGTTATATCTGCATTTTTTATACTGACGGTTTGCTGGTCCTTTACTGTTAGAATGTGGGTATTATGGCTCCCTCTCTCTCCACTGACCATTCCTACAGGTGGGCAGTGCCAGTTGTTTTTCCAGCTGTCTTCTATAACAGCTGATTACCTACATACTTAAGGCTGAATCATTCCAGGATTTATCATTGGACCATTTATTACCTTCTAAATCTTCATGGGCTGCTTGGATTGTATCTCATCTGCTCCTGAAATCTCCTCCCACTGGTGGAAACATCATCCAAGCCCTGAAAGAGTCAAACAATTAATGTTACCTCTACTCAACCTTGTGTACTTGCCTGCCAACTCATCCAACTCCCAGCAATTTACTTGTCACCATACCTGGGGATCATCCTCTGAACACAGAACCTGGAATCCTTTCTGTCACCTCCCAAGCCTGGAAACAAAAATACATCAATAAGATGTTCACTCTTAAAAATTAATCCCATCATATCACCTGGATTAGATGAATTCACTTCTTGCTCTCTAACATGATATATGATTTAATAACCCCAAATTGGCAGACTTATGAGACACAAACTGAAGATATAAAGGCAAGTGATACATTTTACTTACAGTGTTTGAAGAGGGTCTCTTGCTGTAAGAGGAAGAAGGGGAAGAAGGTGAGTATGAATGTTTCAGAGAACTCCATGGTATAGAATTATTTGTTGATATTGTTCTTACTGTTGTCTGTTTGCAGGTTGCGTTGGAGAACTGTGTGTGTGTGTGGTGGGGGGGGGGGGATTCCTAGTAATTTTGAGGAGATGAAGGTGGGATCCCGAAAGGTGAGTAACGCTGGAAACAGTAACTGGTTTGTAGTGTTTGGTGTTGGGTCCAGGCTGAGTTTTGTTATTTGCAGGAACAGGTCACAAAGAGTGAGGAGGTAATTGAGGAGACACGGTGAAACACGTAAGGACTTGGAAACACAGGAAAGTATCAAAAGTTAGTCACAATTTCAGAAAGAATCAGTTTTTTCTGTCACTAAGATTACCAAAGGTATCATACTATTCCAGCGTAGGATGAATGTCTGGTAGGGGTTGAAGTAGTTGAAGGAGACATCATTAGACTCAGGTGCAGGTGTGGCTGGGTGGATGACTTGAATGAATATCAGCTGCAGGAGATGGGGATGATAGCAGAGAAAATTAGGAATCCTACACTGTCACTCGTGGACCAAAATTAAATCAGAAGTTAGGAGATTTTTAATAGAGCATTTGGTTTAAAAGGTCCATTTAGGTTTGTGTTTTTCTACTCAGTTTTTCAAAGTAAAAAGGCTTTTCTTTGTTTAATCTTCAGATACTTAGAATGGCAGAAACGTGCTGTTTCGTCTTTTTAAAAAGAAATGCTTACTCAGTCTTTTTTCTTAATTTTTCAACACATCTGATTTTAAATTGCTTTTTTGAAAATACATATTTCTTTCCCAGCTTGCTTTGTCTTAGGTTTCACAGTCTACATTATATTTTTAAATGAGCAAAATACTAATTGCTATAATTCATCTAGTTTATATATTGTTTAATTTACCAACGTTTTGGCTGTTTTTTTAAAACCCATTGGCAAAGCATAATGTATTATAATATTATTTTTCCACATTAAGCTAATACAATATTCAGCTCATTGTAAGATTATTATATTAATGGGAATAAAAACCATATAATAAATGTAGGATTTTTATTACACTCCATCTAGAGCTCAACATTTTTGTTACAAGGCTAGAATATTCTGCTTGATTGCAAGCTGAAAATAAAAAAAGATCCTGTTTCTTCCCTTGAAGTCTTTTTTATTTATTTATTTTTGTCTTGTAAATGCATTGCTGTAACCAAGGAATATTTAGAGCAGAGGGTCATTACAGAGGTGACTGCTTCTCTCCTCTGTTGTACACTGTCACATTAATAAATTATTCCATAATTTATAACAGTGTTCAGGTTAACACGGGTCATGCACCATTTGGTTTATAACACAATATGTCCGTTTGTTGTGAAAGTGAGCATTACTTAAGATCTCCAACACATGCTCGTTGAAAACACACATCATGTTCTTTAAGTCATAACTGTGTGGGTTTACAATGACCAACAACTGCATGTCTGCTTTTATTGCCATTGTGTGCAAATATTGCCTTTACAAAGACACATGAGATACTATCATTCATTATTACAAAGCACTGAGGTTAACCGACATGGGAAGAAATGCTATGAATTATTCTAGAGAATGTGTACATCACAAACAGGAATCAAATTTTCTTAGTGAACACAAAAACATATGATGGTTTTATTTGTTGTGTCTTATTTCTAATGCTTTCATTCTCTGTTTTATTTTGCCATTATGTGCACCCAGTTTAAAAATGTCCTGCATATCATGTTTAGTTACTGAAGAAGCTGCCCTGAAATTGTGTTTTTAATTGACATTATAGACCCTTCTTCTGAAAAAACATGCATTCAAATACTCCCGATATGAAGATGGACTGGCCTTGTTCGGTTGAGCTCAGTTCAGTCTCACCAAAGCTCCCTCGAAACTCTTTGAGCATCTCAGACTATGTAAGAATTGGTTTATTCACCAGCAGAGATAATTTTTAACCTAAATGGCCAAAGGGAAAGTATACAGAAAAATAAAAGTGCATCACTAACCGTGTTCCCTGTAATTGCTGAAATTGCCTATTCCCCTCTTCCTTGAAAAGGTTAATAGAAAACTTTATCGGCTCTTCTGTAAGGAGGCCTATTTAGGATATTGGACCTTTGCTTCTTAACAATATTATGTGAACATAGGTAACAGTGGAATTGCTCATAAAACAAACTAAAGTATCACAAAATAAATTTGTTCTTTCAATCTCCAACCTAAAAACAAAAGGTCGTCTGCCTGTTTTCTGCGTCCACGTGCAAAAGCAGCAGGAGTTTGCTGATGTTTAGCATTCATGGGCAGATTTAGTTTCAACCTGGTGGTGATACTGTTCTAGTTTGTTTGTAAAAATGACAAGTAAGAGAAAATACTTTTAAGGGGTTTATTATCATGAATTTGGGAGGTTTTGTAACATTCTTATTATTATTTTGGCTTTTCCCTCTTCAGGAGTTGCCACAACGAGTCATCCTCCACCTCACTCTGTCCTCTGCATCCTCTGTCCTGACTCCAACTACCTCCATGTCCTCTCTAACTGCATATCTCCTCTTTGGCCTTCCTCTTTGTCTTTTTCCTGGCAGCTGCATTTCTAACACCAGTATACCCACTGTCCCTCCTCTGGACATGTCCAAGCCATTTCAGTCTGGCCTCCCTAACTTCATCTCCCAGTTTTTCAACATGTGCTGTACCTCTGATGATCTCATTCCTAATCTTATGCATCCTTGTCACTCCTAAGGAGAACCTCAGCATCTTTACTCCTGCCACTTCCAGTTCTTCCTCCTGTCTTTTTGTCAATGCCACTGTCTCCAGACCATACAACACAGCTGGTCTCACCACTGTCTTGTAAACTTTTCCTTTGACCTTTGCTGACACCCTTTTGTTGCATATCACTCCTGAAACTTTTCTCCATCTTCTCCATCCTGCCTGGACTCTCTTTTTTCATCTCTTTACCACATCCCCCATTCCCCTGGACAGTTGACCCCAAGTAATTGAAGTCTTTCACCTTTGTGACTTCTGCTCCTTGTAGCCTCATTGTTCCACCGACGTCCCTCTCATTCACACACACACACACACACACACACACACGCACGCACACACACACTCTCCAAGTTCTCTTCCAATTGTTCCCTGCTATAACCACACATCACAATGTCATCTGCAAACATCAAAGTTCATGGGGATTCCTGCCTGACCTCATCTGTTAGTCGGTCCATCACCAGAGAAAACAAGAAAGGGCTCAGAGCCGATGCATGATGCAATCCCACCTCCTCCTTGAAGCTATCTGTCACTCCTACAGCACATCTCACCACTGTCCTGTTGTCCTCATGAATGAAGTACCAGTCTAGCGTACTTCTTTGCCACTCTAGATTTCCTCATGCAATACCACACCTCCTCCCTTGGCACCATGTCATATGCTTTTTCTAAATACACAGACACAATGAAATTATTTCTGACACTCTCTGCACTTCTCCATCAGCATCCTCTGGTGGCAAGTCCATCACAGGGACACATAGAGACAAATGAGACAAACAACCATTCACTCTCTCATTCAAACCTTAGGAGAATTTATGTTACCAATCTGCATAACATGCATGGTTTTAGCCTGTGGGAGAAAATCGGAGTACCTGGAGAAAACCCACACATGCACGGAGAGAACATGCAAACTCCAACTAGAAAGGCCCCTGGACTGGTATTTAAAATGGGGTAACCTGCTCTCTGAGAGGCAGCAGCTCTGCTAACTGTGCCACTTTGCTGCCACTTTCAAGTATGCCATTGACAATTTGAGTCAAAAACCTCACACCATTTCTCCAAGACATTTTGTTACATTGCAGTCCCAAACTGATCCAAATGGGAATGACAACTAATTTCTCCCCAGCATTTTCTCAGATAATTAATGTTAATCTTAATCCATCCAGAGTATCTCCCCCACCCCCACCCCCTCTTTCTTATAGTTAAACCCACTGTCCTATTTGTCTGGTGTGTTTTTAGTTTACCAGTTTGCGAAATATGGGCTGTTAGACCCCATAGTTATAAAAACAAAAATATGTCAAAAATAGTTGTGTGGTCAAGCACATAACTAATAAAATAATGAATTCAGTCATAGATTATCTTTTATAAATGTTTTGTTCATGTCATTTTTAGAATAGTTTATTCTTTCACAAAGACATTTGGAGCGTTAGGATAATTACACATTCTCATTCAGTATTAAACAGTTATATGATAATCAATGTATCGTAATGCCTCAAACATACTTTGTATTTCTACCCTTTGAACATGTCTTCATCACAATTTCAAGCTTACATGCTCTGAATAATTGCCACCTGTTTTGTTTGTTCAATCCATAAGATTGTGTTTGATTAAAAAAATTAATAAAGGGCATGCCAATGCTGATAGGGCAATGGAGTGATCTTCTTTATAGTTTAATACTTTTTGCACTAACCGTTTTATGAATTGTGTGCATCACAAACACATAAAATACAAAGTACATCCAATTGGCTTTACTCTAGATGTTTGTCCTGCTTTTCAGAAACATCACATTGAAATAGTGGAACTGTTGTGACTAAAACGTTACTACAATGATGTCCGAAAATAGAGCAATCTGTAAAAATGTATTGTGAGCTGACATAATTTGAGATGGCCCGGCTTCACAACTTGGCACAGTTTAGCTCCCAACATTGAGCCAAATGAAAACCACACGAGGGTAGCTACATATGAAGGTCAGAGATAAATCTAAATTGGCTTATCTGAGTGAATTGGGGCTATGATGCTATTGTTTGTATGTTAGTGACTAGTCATCTGCAATGACTCCAAGGCAGTTGAATGTTTAAAAGTCTACCACCTGACTTTGGTATTTTTGAGAAATCAGATGAAATGCTGCTTGAATTCATAGGAAGTACCAATTATCCATTATGAAAAATAAAATTTAAGGATAAATACATTACCTCAACTCATTTGACACATTAAACCCATTTGGGTAAATTTGAAAATATGACAGCAATGTCCCTAAGAAGAATTGCATGTCAAAAATGACGTAAAGTTTGAAAAAACAATTAAACAAAAGTGCTTGTTCATGAACAGCTTATAGAAAATTGGTTACACTAGATATAATTTGATCATACAACCCAAAAATACAACAAATATTTATAGTATCATACATCCATCTTTACCCACTTATTCCTTTTCGGATTGCAGGGGTCATTGGTGCCCATGTCCAGCTATCCCTGTGCGAGGGGCGGGGTACACCCTGGACAGGTCATAAGTCCATCACAAGGACACAGAGACAAATGAGACAAACAACCATTCAATTTAGAGTTACCAATCAGCCTAACATGCATGTTTTTGGTCTGTGGGAGGAAACAAGAGTACCTGAAGAAAAACACTGTATGGACAGAGAGAACATACAAACTCCACCCAGTGAGGCCTCCGGACTGGGGTTTGAACCAGGGTAACCTGCTCGAACGACATCAATGAGCAGCAGCTGTGGGTCATCTATAAAGGACTGCAGGAGCGTTCCCTTCCTTGCTGGAGCATTGCACACCTTATGGTAGTTGCTATCAGCCTTATCTTGTTTGTGAACTTTAAGATTTATACTTACCTTGTTATCTCCTTGTGCCCCTGTTGCCTGCCTCCTGAGCCTCCAACCCTGGATCCTTCATCTACGTCCTTGTGCCTGCAAGAGAACTCTCTGCTGCTCAGTTGCCTTTCCACCATCAGCCCTGCTACATATCTCTACCTGGGACTACCCTCTTCTCAACGTGTCAAAGTCTCTACCTTCCGGTAAAAGTTAAACAACCTGAGGTTAAACAAACATTGTTCCATTATCCTGAACTCACCCTGTTTCCTCCTTCCTCAGGTTTCCAAGGCTCCCTTGTAAATAACACTGTTCAATAGTATTCATTGCAAAGTCTGGATCTCGCTGGGTTTTACCCCATAAACGTGATATGCATAACTGAGCATTGGATTACCAAACATATTGGCTGGTAATTAAGAACCCAGAAAACAGATTTATGTTTAATTATGGGACAGCATCATAGTGGCTTCTTCTTTGAAGCTTAACTCCATAAACTTTGCAGATCAAAGTGTGTTTACAGGTCTTTGGAAACATAGCCTTTTGTGACCTCAAGACACTAACAAATTGCCTCAAGTGATGTGATGCCAAGTTGTAAAAGGAGCACAAATCGGATGTGGAGTAATCAAGAAGTGGGGTTTCTAGCCATTTGTAGCTTACTTTCATATTTTCCATATTTTTTTTTATTTTTTTTTTACTGATGCAATTGCTTGAAGTGTTTGTGAATGCATGCCTTCAGTTGTTTGTCTTTACAGGAAAAGGTGCAGATGTGGGCAGCTGTGTTTCATTGCCCGTTTCATTTAAAACAATTTACCAGGAAATTCTCTCAACTTGTCAAAACTGTTTCTTTTATTTGTTGTGTTAAATTCACCCTCTTCAGGCTTCTTTCCTTTCATCTTTGCAGTTGAAATGCATTCTGGGTTTGCTGACATGTTCACCTTTTCCCATTGCGAATGTTAAAAGCCTAGAGGCCTCACAGACTTGACTAGTGTTTAACATTCTACTGCTGGGAGTTATAAATGTGTGAATAATGCATAGGTGCAGTAGCAGCAAAATGTGTGTTTACAAGAGTAATTATCAGCTCAGAACCTCTACATGTCCCTGAAGTTTAAAGTGCTTGTCAGAAAAAATCAAATACTGTATAGCAAATACAATTAAATTAGGTGGTGACCAAGACATACAGTTTGATTCATCCTATGAAGAAGTGATCAACACCTTAACAGCAAAAACCATGATCATACAGCATATTGAAGAATAAACACTGCTCATATGAATAACAAATAACCATAAAAATGACAAGAGTTATTCTGTTAATTGATTCTGAATTAACACAAATTAAAAGGAAGTCTCGTCTGATTGATTTGCATATTTTGATTCAAAATAAATGTAATAAAATAGTGGTAAAGTCCATCCATCCATGCATCCATCCATCCATTTTCATCCGCTTATCCGGGGTCGTGTCGCGGGGGTAGCATAAAAGTTATGAACAGAATCGGTGACAAAGGGCAACCTTGGCGGAGTCCAACTCTCACTGGAAACGAGCCTGACTTACTGCCGGCAATGCGGACCAAGCTCTGACACCGGTCGTACAGGGACCTAACAGCCCATATCAATGGGCCTGGTACCCCATACTCCCGGAGTACCCCCCACAGAACCCCCCGAGGGACGCGGTCGAATGCCTTTTCCAAGTCCACAAAGCACATGTAAACTGGTTGGGCAAACTCCCACGCGCCCTCCAGGACCCTGCTGAGGGTGTAGAGCTGGTCCAGTGTTCCACGACCAGCACGAAAACCACACTGCTCCTCCTGAATCCGAGGTTCGACTATCCGACGGACCCTCCTCTCCAGAACCCCTGAATAGACCTTACCAGGGAGGCTTAAGAGTGTGATCCCCCTATAGTTGGAACACACCCTACGGTCCCCCTTTTTGAATAGGGGAACCACCACCCCAGTCTGCCAATCCAAGGGAACTGCCCCCGATGTCCACGCGATATTGCAGAGTCGCGTAAGCCAACACAACCCCACAACATCCAGAGCCCTAAGGAACTCAGGGCGAATCTCATCCACCCCTGGAGCCCTGCCACCGCAGAGCTTTTTAACCACCTCGGTGACCTCAGCTCCAGAGATTGGAGAGCCCGACCCAAAGTCCCCAGGCTCCGCTTCCTCAGTGGAAGACGTGCCAGTAGGATTGAGGAGGTCTTCGAAGTACTCCGCCCACCGACTCACAACATCCCGAGTTGAGGTCAACAGCACGCCATCCCCACCATAAATGGTGTTGGTCGCGTACCGCTTTCCCCCCCTGAGACGCCGGATGGTGGACCAGAATCGCCTCGAAGCCGTACGGAAGTCATTCTCCATGGCCTCTCCGAACTCCTCCCACGCCCGAGTTTTTGCCTCAGCAACCACCCGAGCCGCATGCCGCTTGGACTGCCGGTACCTATCAGCTGCTTCCGGGGTCCCACAGGCCAAAAAGGCCCAATAGGACTCCTTCTTCAGCCTGACAGCATCCCTCACTGCCGGTGTCCACCACCGGGTTCGAGGGTTGCCACCACGACAGGCACCAACAACCTTGCGGCCACAGCTCTGATAAGCTGCCTCGACAATAGAGGCGCGGAACATGGCCCACTCGGACTCAATGTCCCCCGCCTCCCTCGGAACGTGTTCAAAGCTCTCCCGGAGGTGGGAGTTAAAGCTCCGTCTTACGGGAGACTCTGCCAGACGTTCCCAGCAGACCCTCACAATACGTTTGGGTCTGCCAGGTCTGACCGGCATCCTCCCCCACCATCGGAGCCAACTCACCACCAGGTAGTGGTCAGTTGACAGCTCCGCCCCTCTCTTCACCCGAGTGTCCAGGACATGCGGCCGCAGATCAGATGAGACGACAACAAAGTCGATCATCGAACTGCGACCTAGGGTGTCCTGGTGCCAAGAGCACATATGTACACCCTTATGCCTGAACATGGTGTTCGTTATGGACAATCCATGGCCGTTCCTCCCAACCACACCCCTCCAGGTCTCACTGTCATTGCCCACGTGAGCGTTGAAGTCCCCCAGCAGAACAAGGGAGTCCCCAGGAGGCGCACTCTCCAATACCCCCTCCAAGGACTCCAAAAAGGGTGGGTAATCTGCGCTGCCGTTTGGCGCATAGGCACAAACAACAGTCAGAGCCCGTCCCCCCACACGTAGGCGAAGGGAGGCTACCCTCTCGTTCACCGGGGTGAACCCCAACGTACAGGCACCAAGATGGGGGGCAACAAGTATGCCCACTCCTGCTCGGCGCCTCTCACCAGGGGCAACTCCAGAGTGGAAGAGTGTCCAACCCCTCTCAAGGAAACTGGTTCCAGAGCCAGAGCCATGTGTTGAGGTGAGTCCGACTATTTCTAGCCGGAACCTCTCAACCTCACACACTAGCTCAGGCTCCTTCCCCACCAGAGAGGTGACATTCCATGTCCCAATGGCCAGCTTCTGTAGCCGAGGATCAGACCGCCAGGGTCCCCGCCCTCGGCCACCACCCATCCCACATTGCACCCGACCCCTTTGGCCCCTCCCATAGGTGGTGAGCCCATGGGAAGGGGGACCCACGTCTCCTCTTCGGGCTGTGCCCGGCCGAGCTCCATGGGTGAAAGCCCGGCCACCAGGCGCTCGCCAACGTGCCCCACCTCCGGGCCTGGCTCCAGAGTGGGGCCCCGGTGACCCGCGTCCGGGCGAGGGAACATTTTGTCCATTTATTTTACTCATCATAAGGGGTCTTCGGGCTGCACTTTGTCTGGTCCCTCACCTAGGACCTGTCTGCCTTGGGTGACCCTACTAGGGGCATGAAGCCCCTGACAGCATAGCTACTAGGATCATTGGGACACTCAAACCCCTCCACCACGGTAAGGTGGCAGCCCAGGGTAAAGTGTCTCTCTGAAAGAGTGAGTGAGAGGTGCTTCAATATAGTTCAGAGAGATGTGAAAAAGTTAAATCCAAGTCATGGATGAAGACTTGTATCACTACAATGGCATGGAATAGCATATGGAGGGAAGATATTTTGGGACTTTGACTTTGACTTGATAAAGGTTTTATTTATGTATTTATTTTTATTTTTTATTGCTTTTGTGTGTGTGTGTGTGTGTGTGTGTG
>JBBPBX010060575.1:0-21398 GCA_038048925.1 Garcialebias charrua
TTTTGAGCAAAACAGTAAACAGTTTTTTTAAACAGCTTACCCAAACAGTTCACCACCAAATGTTCAGTACACAGATCACAGTGAACCTAAACACAAATGTCCTACTGCCCTTGAATGTGTCACAAGCAACAGCAACACACACACACACACACACACACACAGGTTTGTCAATGTGGTTTAGCCGGACTTTTTCGCCAAACCCGCCCGAAGGTGTAATACGGGGTCTACCCCTTCCCGAGGTCCTAGCGACCTGGGACCAAGCTCAGAGCACTCTAAAAATTTTGAAAAAAATTTGGGTCACTTTAGCTTTCCGATAGGAGCTTCACAGCACGTTTTACCACCCAGACTCCAGTGTGGTTTACAAGGACGTCAAAAAATGTGGTTTATGAGGACAAACATGCATTATGGGGTCTTTAAAGGGACATTTAAACTCCGCCTACTTAACATAAAATTAACATAAAACACACAAATGTGACAGGAGGACAAACATGCATTATGGGGTCTTTAAAGAGACATTTAAACTCCGCCTACTTAACATAAAATTAACATAAAACACACAAATGTGACAGGACACTGCATTAGGAGAACAGTTTTTTGAACTGATTTTATTAAACAAATTAGGCACATACTTTATTTATATTCACTAACAAATCTTCAAATGTTTAAAATAAAATAAAACTTAAATGTTTCAAATAAAATAAAATAAAAACTTAAATTCTGTTGACATATTTACATTATTATAAAACATATTAACATTATATACATATTTCTAAAACAAAATTTTACTTTTTCTGCAGGGTTAATCACAACCTAATGTAAAGTACAGGGGATCCCCGACTTACGAGCGACGAAAGAGTTCCTCAGTCTGAGATGACATATTTACATTTTATAAAACATTAACATTACAAACTTGTACATATTTCTAAAACAAAATTTTACTTTTTCTGCAGGGTTAATCACAACCCAATGTAAAGTACAGGTGATCCCTGACTTATGAGCGATGAAAGACTTCTGAGATGACATATTTACATATTATAAAACATTAACATTACAAACTTGTACATATTTCTAAAACAAAATTGTACTTTTTTTACAGGGTTCACCACAACCCACTGTAAAGTACAGGTGATCCCCGACTTACGAGCGACGAAAGAGTTCCTCAGTCTGAGATGACATATTTACATATTATAAAACATTAACATTACAAACTTGTACATATTTCTAAAACAAAATTGTACTTTTTTTACACGGTTCACCACAACCCACTGTAAAGTACAGGTGATCCCCGACTTACGAGCGATGAAAGAGTTCCTCAGTCTGAGATGACATATTTACATATTATAAAACATTAACATTATAAACTTGTACATATTTCTAAAACAAAATTGTACTTTTTTTACACGGTTCACCACAACCCACTGTAAAGTACAGGTTATCCCTAACTTACGAGTGACGAAAGACATCCTCAGTCTGAGATGCTGTATTCAGCTCAGTCTTATAAAGACTTCCTTAGTCTGAGATGTTGTATTCAGCTGAGTCTTATAAATAAAGACTTCCTGATGACAGCCAAAACCAGCTGCTCACATGATCAAGGAGGACCATCAGCCTAAACATTGCCCATTTTCTACATCCATCCATTATCTTTACCCGTTTCTTCCATTTTGGGTCACGGGGGTCGCCGGTGCCCATATCCAGCAATCATAGGGCAAGGGGCGGGGTGCACCTTTCACGGTTCGCAAGTTTATCACAGGGCATCACATTTGTTACATGAAAACATAAAACACTAGAAAGCTTGTTGAACAAGACACATACTAAAATTAAAATACCCTGATGAATGCTCAATAATTCTAGTAGAATAATCAAAAAAGCTAAGTCTGGTCCTCAGGACATTCAAAAAAACAACACAAAGAAAAGCAAAAAAAAAAAACTGGAAATGTTTAGTCTTTTGTCCAAGTCTGGAGATAATGTATTCAACTCAGTATTATAAATAAAGATTTCCTCAGTGTGAGGTGCTGCATTCAGCTTAGTCTCATAAATAGCACCCTCTCACAGTGGATCAACCAGTTTGCAGGTCCTCCTTGATCATGAGAGCAGCTGGTTTTGGCTGTCATCAGCAAATTGGTTGATCCACTGTGAGAGGGTGCTATTTATAAGACTGAGCTGAATGCAACATCTCAGATTGAGGAAACCTTTCGGACAAATGACTTCCACAGTCTTGGATGCTGTACTCAGCTCAGTCTTATAAATAAATACTTCCTCAGTCTGAGGTACTGCATTCAGCTCAGTCTTATAAATAGCACCCTCTCACAGTGGATCAACGAGTTTGCTGAACAGCCAAAACCAGCTGCTCTCATGATCAAGGAGGACCTGCAAACTGGTTGATCCACTGTGAGAGGGTGCTATTTATAAGACTGAGCTGAATGCAGCACCTCAGACTGAAGACGTGTTTCGGACGAATGACTTCCTCAGTCTTACATGCTATGTTCAGCTCAGTCTTATAAAAGAAGACTTCCTCGACAAAGTTTTTTTTACAGTTTTTACATCAAAGTACAATTCAAACAAAAACATGTAGTGGACATGACCTTGTCCACTTTTAAGACACCTGTGTACTTTTGAACTGTCCAGTGATGACCTTTACTGACCTCTCAGTAAAGCAGGACATTTAACACAATTATTCCATTAGTTATAATCTGAGGACATATAGTCACTAAAAGAGACTATTTCTATATCTTGATTTTATTCTAATGTAATCAAGAATAACTTTTCTCATTTTCATGATATGTGCTTTTATGCTGTGTTATTCTGAAATGTGTTAATTACTGTCTTCACTGCTGTGTTTAAAGGTGAAGCCTTCGGGTCACAGAGACCGGACGGTTTTGTTTAGAAACTCAGAGACAGTCTGATGAGCAGGGCTCCAGCGTTATCTGTCTTTTTTCCTAAACATTTCTCTCTGCTGCTGGCTTGTAACCTTGGGTTTGATAAAGCAAGTGAACTCCTCTCTGTGTTCCTGCTTTTAAGTTCTAACTGTGCGGAAACGCTTCAGTCTTTGAATGGACAAAGAGTTTGAATGGACGGAGACCTGAAAGCTCTCTGCCTTGCAGCTGGTCAAGCTTGGTCAAGAGCCAAAGACTAACTTGTCAGCTAGAACTGATGGACGTCTCCATCCAGTTCCCCGAGCAAAAGCTCCAAAGTTCTTAATGAACTTCCTTTGAGAAACATCTCGTCTTGAAGTCAGCCAGAAGCTGCCACATGTTTCTGACGGCTGACGCGGATCCGAGGAGACGTTGGAAGTAAACGACCAGTTCAGACGTACGAGGGCCGGAAGGACTCCGTGCACCTGGGAGGCTGGCAATATCTTTATCAGACGCATCGTCAAAAGGTAAAGAGCGGTTTACAAACGTACCTGGGATTTAGCCGAAGTCGGATGGAATGTGTCATCTCTGGTTACACTCGAGATAAATAACTTAATCTCTCCAACCTCTTATTCCTCCTACTCTTTCCCCTCTCTATCTAAGCTGGAAACTATATTTTTAAGCTAAAAGAGCCCACAGACTAAATATGTTAACATCCAATATTTATGTCTGTTGTGTTGAATTTAAGTGTGCTGACGTTTTAAATTGAAAGAAAGTGAAATCATGTCAATCAAGTGTAATGGTGTTAATTTAGTTGATTTATTCTAAATAAATGATAGTGTCTCTTTGACATATCAAACTAAGTTAACGTCTTTGTCACTTAATGGCTCTGTTTATTTATCCATCATAAAGATCACAGAAATATTGAATAAACTGAAAAAGAAGAGAATCCGTGAATTTACTATTCAATCTGAATAAGTAAATTAATTAAGGTAAAAAGGAGGTCAGTATTAAACTGACCCCCCCTTTAACCCCTTTACATCTGGTGGCCTCGTATCGGCTTCTAAAAGTTTATTGATAAATCTGTGGTCTCAGTCATGAACTGTAACGTCATGTTTGCATAAAAGGATCCAAGTTTTAAACTCTGAGGATAATGATTTTGGCTGGAAGTGTTCAAAGCAGGCAGATTCTGCATGTTTTTATCATTTGAAGCTGTGAGATTATTATTGTTTCAACTCTGTTAGACGCTGTTGGAAGCATTCAGGTGAAGTTTTGTCAGCCGTAGTCTGTGGAAGTTCTGGTTCGGTCCAGTTCACGCGGACTCCTGTACAAAGCTTTGTTTGACCGCCGAGTCAGAAGCCTGAAAGCTAATTTAACATCTACAAGATTGCTGTTGTGGTTTTTACATTTTAAAGAAGGTCGAAGCAGCATATACTGTTAGAACGTGTCGGTTAATGGGTTCTGACCCGAGTTTTCTGCTCCTCTAACGTGGACCGGAACCGACCTGGAGTGACTCCGTGAGAGTCCGTGTTGTTCAACAGCTGCAGTGCTGGGTTACTGAGCGTGACTAAGTTGGCCTGTCTAGATGTGCGCCGCATGTTTCAGCATTTTGGGAAGTTAAATTGTAGCGTTTGAGTTGTTTTTAAGAGTCTATGAAGTTGTATTCTGTTGTGCTAAGCTAACGTTAAGAAGACGTGTCTCATGTCCGTTTATGAGCTGTGATTGGATGATACGAGTGCTGTGAATCACTCTTGTAGCGAACGCTGATTCGCTGTTGTGTGCTGTCAATCACTCTTGTGGCGAACGCTGATTCGCTGTTGTGAGCTGTCAATCACGTCGCACGCCGTTGCGACCAGCCCACTTTGTCGTCATTTCCGGTACTACATTGGTCGAAGGTAAGAAAAACTACATTCGCCATTTATGCTTGGAGAATGAACTACATATGCTGTGATTGATTTGTTGACGTCACGTATGTTGTAGCGAGCTCCGCCTCGCTCACGTAAGAAGCTGGTGACGCGCTACGCACGCTGCGTGGGCCCGCCCATTTTTGTCGTCACTTCCAGGTGCCGCACTTTGAGTGACAGGTCACACTCGCTGGCTCACACTCGTTCACACACGAACACACACTTAAACACTCATCTGAAGCCATCAACACTGTCTAGCAACATAAACTTGTCTCTGACAAGAAAGCGGTTCGAGCAATTATCACGTTCTTACTGAAAACTAACCCTAATAGGTTGTTTTCTTTCCATGTACTGATTTAAACTCAGTCGCTTCGTGATAACATACGCGACGCTGCCCCCTGCTGGACGTTAATAGATGAGTTTTCTCTCAACACATCATAAAGTCAGCATTTTTTATGGTGAAAATTACCAGCTTTAAAATTGTTCTGTACACAAACAAAAACTCCTGTTTATTTTAAATAAAGAATTTTTGAAAACAGAGGTACAGACGAACAATTGATGCTCATTTTAAATACTGAAGAGATTTAAAATAACACTCAAAAAAGCATCTTTTATTTAATTTTCAGATTAAATAAAAAAGAAAAGTTGATGGAGAGCAGAGCATTTCCACATTCAAAATTTTAAACAGCATTGGCATACACTGTACACTTTTGGTTAAAAATAGCATTTTTAACGTTTTTCTGTGTACGTTTACAACAGTGAGGTTAATTTGATAACGAATTTCTTTTTCGAATAACACCTGCATGTACCAGCTTGTTGATTTTTACAGACTCAAAACAAATATGGATAAACAATCAGATGAAGTTGTTCCATCCTCATCCTTGGAGGATGCTGATGGTGAGCAAACTCCAGCGCCGGTTGAGGAGAAAATCCCAGCGCAGGAGGATTCAGAGTCTGAGTCAGAGGACACAGATTGTGTTGATAATGCCTTAAAACTGCTAATGAAAACACTCGTGAAGTATGGTGAGGAGGTAGCAGCAATGGACACCCCGACTCTGGACACAGAGTTAGAAAGTCTAGCAACAGGCATAATCAAAAAAGGTGGAAAAAAGCTCAGCGCCGACCGTACTGTCAAATTGGCCTTTCTGTTGAAGACCAGACTGGACCATGAACTGTATAAGAGTGGGGACCTTGAGGATGAACTGGCTGATGAAAAAAATAAACTGGCTGATGAGAAAACTAAACACGAAGGTACCACTTCAGAGTTTGTGTCATACAAGAAAACGACAAATACAGAGATTGAACGTTTAAACAATGAAATACTGTTGCAAACACATTCATATGAAGAAAACATTCGGTCCAGAGGACAAAAATATGACGAGTCTATCAGAGAGAATGAAATATTACAGCAACAGGTACAATCGATGTCTAAAGATCTACAAGAGAACAAGGAAAAAAGAGAAGAAGCCCACACCCGGTGCACAATGTTGAAAATAGAGTATGATAAATTAAAAGAACAACTAAAAGAGAGCACTCAATTCGAGGAAAATAGAAAACTCAGTGAACAGTGCACAGCGCTACAAACTGCAGTTGATTGTTTACGCAGAGAATTGACTGAAAGTAAGGTGGAACTGACCTTAACTAAAGAAAACCTCTTTAAAGAAAGGGAGAGGTGGGTGGATGTTGTGGCAAAGCATTCTCAAGGCATCACACCACCACCCCCACCACCTCCACGCGGTGATGCAGAACAGCTCACCGTACCTGTTAAGACCCGCCAGTCGGAGCAGGGACTTGCGTCCTCAACATCAACACCTGCACATGGATCACAGGTAAATGGGAATAGCAATGATGCTAAACTTTCTATTCCAATACCTGAACTCCAGAAGCTTTCTAGATACATTCAACGCTTTGAGCCAGGGCCGTTGGGTTCAATCTATACAAAGAACTACCTAGACTCTCTTGATTTCCAGCTGGGTAATTTTCCAAATGCTACTGCTGAGGATAAAATTGCGCTGATCAGGCTCACCGCAGACTGGCCTGTATATAACTTCATTGTTCGCCAACCGGACGCCATAAAAACAGATTACAAACTGTTGCGTGATACTCTTATACGAGAGTTCACTCCAAACATGGGGCCTGGTGGCTACCCTGATGCCGAGAAGGTCGTGCAAGGTAAGAAGGAGCATCCACAGGCATATTACCAGAGAATGTTCCAGGCTTTCTTTGGTAATCGCAATGAACCGGGCATGGAGGACGACGTAGGTTTTAAATACCTTTTCGGTAAAAACCTCCACCCTGATATAAAAGAGTCAGTTCAAGTGATGGCTAATTTCAGAGACAAGACCATCAAGGAAATGAAACAATGCGCCGTAAATGTTTTCGAGGCCCGCATGGAATGCAGAACACCCGTAGAGGTGTTCACGAGTGCGAGAGCCGACTCCCAATCGCTGGAACTGGAAGGGACGCGAGCACCAGCTCCCTATCCACCGACAGGCGAAAAGAAACAGACCTTTCACCCTGACAAACCACAAAGTGGGGGTGTCCGCTTGAGGAAAAACCCAAGGTGGCTCAAGCAAAACACGGAGGGTGAACAAAAGGATCAAAAGGGGGGTGCGCGTCCAACGAGTAAAGATTATGGGTACAAGGGTAACCCATATAACCAAGGGTGGTCCCAGCAGGAACCCCCGAACCAAGGGTGGTCCCAGAGGGGACACCCGAAGCCAGTCTGGGCCCGGAAGGGGCCCCCACGCCGTGGACCTGCTCCCCCTACCCCTCAAACTGAACAGTCCGAGACAGACAAAAAATCGCAGAAGTCCCGGAGGAAAGGCCGTAGCCCTCTGTCCCCAGAAGTCAAGGAGGAAATACGTCAGATGTTCGACACGTGGGAAAATACTAAAAATGAGAACAAACCCGGTGTGATGTGTAGCACTATCATTGATAGTAACTCTGAACATTCTAACAACAACAATGCCACAGTTGCTGGCAGTCACCAAGACATTGGTGGCCAGGATGCTGACAATCAGGGTAATGACAGTCGAATCGTTGACAGTCCAGAATGTGACAGTCAACAGAACGTTGACTGTAACCATGACTTCATTGCTACGGAGCCTGAGCACCCCTCGTCAGAAAAAGGGGGGGAAAGCTCACTCACCGTTGAAAGTGGCTCGCCACGAACTGAACAGTCAGACCCATGTGTGTCTGCACTAACAGTACTGATAAATGAAGGTCACACAGTCAGGGGTAGGCGTGATAAACGTCGGAGACAACCTGGTGAGTTCCTGTGTGACATTATCAGAAAGGGGCCCGCTAAGAAGGCTTACCTGTCCATCACGTTGGAAGGGATCCTCAGAAAAGAGGCCCTCTTGGATGGTGGGGCAGACATATCCGTTATGTCACCCACACTGTTAGAAGAGCTGCGGCTGGCCGCTAGCGGTGTTGACAGGGAAATACCCCTCAGAGAATGTGCTATAGTTTTGCAGGGTCTCTCGGAGACGAGTACAACCCTAACAGCTATAGCAATGGTTCACATGCAGATTGGTGAGACGACACTATACCACCCGGTATACGTGTCCACCGTTGACTCATGCCCATTTTTGGTTGGCCAAGACTTTATAAACCGCTTCGACGCGGTTATAGATTATGGCGATCAGACAATGTGGACCAGAGTGAGTCAACCACTGCCGATCGATATGCCTACACAGAGTAACACTGACCGTCTAACGGCAGGTACCGCGGAAGGCAAAAGGGAATGCTCAGACGAGAGCACAATCCCTGTGGGTGAACCTCCAACTACAGGTGAGGCAGTAGAGGTCCAACAAGAGAGCCCCCTCTGCGAGCTGAAACAGTTGGCACTCACCGAACACTACCTACCACAGGTAGTCAAAGGTGTTGAGATTCAAGGATCCCACACCGATGATGCTGTTCTGTCCCCTTGGACGGAGAAATCAGCGATCAGCCAAGCTTTCTTTGGAACCTTGGTTAAGAAACAGTTGGGTCTCGGAATGAACAAAAAGGCTTTCCGCTTCCCGTTAGACCCCAACGATAAACAGGTAATGACTGCTAAAGGGATCATTGACCTTAAACTAATCTGGAACCAACGAGAACTGGATCACCCGTTCCTCGTGGTCCCGAACTTACCACATGCAACCTACATAGGCTCCGACATTTTGGTAAGATTAGGTGTCCGAGTGGACGTCAACAACAATGCACTGTGGTCACTAGATACAGCCACGAAGGACTCTCCTGTGTTAACCACAGAGAACCTTAAGGCTGGACAGACCATTCCAGAGGTCTGCCAGGTTGCTAACAGCCATAACACTGTGGTGCCACCTCAGGTTATGAACAAGCCGGTGATGATTCACATCATGAAAGGACAGGCTATTAGAACAAAACAGGCATGCTTTCAACCATCTCCTATGTTTTTCAACTTAGGACTGTCCATGGAGGCCACATGCCAAGTGACCCTCGACGGCAGAACCACGACTGTCGCTGTGTGTAACACGAGCACAGAAGAGGTACTGATCCCAAAGCGCTCACAGCTAGGATGGTTGATCTCTACTGATTTTCATGATTTTGAACTAAGCATTCCATTTCTGGGAGGACTCCCAGAAAACTTGATCCCAAGTCATCATTCGGGGCGAGTCTTGTTCACAAAACCAACACAGGCCATAGCTCTTTTCTCCCCCACTGAGTCCGACCGGGACATTGTCCACAGGTTCGGTTTCAACCAAGGAGAAAGTCTAGGCCCTCAAACTTACAGTGCACTACCTGTTGACAGGTTTTATGACACTGAAGGGGACTCACTGGAGCTCCCCAGAGAACAAGAACCGCTCTCATTTGCTTCACAGATAGACCAGGTGGTCGCTCAGGCCGACGCCTTGGAAACTGATGAAGACAGGGACAAACTTCGCAAAGTTCTGCTAAAATATGAAAAATCATTCTCAACTGACTCGATGGATTGTGGGTTGACCACGCTCCACACAGTGAGCATCCCAACCCCGCCTAATGCTCCCCCTGCATTTGTCAGACAGTACAAGATTCCTCTGGCAGCACATCAACCTATCAGAGAAATCATTAATGACCTGTTAGAAAAAGGTATCATCCGATACTGTAACAGCACTTACTCTGCGCCTTTATGGCCGGTGTTAAAACCAAATGGTAAGTGGAGACTCACTATAGACTACCGAAAGCTAAACAAACAAGTTCCCTTATCCAGATGGCCTATGACGCAACTCCAACAGGAACTGCCCAAGGTCACCAATGGTAAGTACTTCTCGACCCTCGACGTCGCCTCTGGTTTTTGGACCATCCCTGTGCGCGCCGAGGACCAGTACAAACTAGCTTTCACTTTTGGTGGCCGTCAATACACCTTTAACAGGTGTCCCTTTGGCTACGCTAACTCACCTGCAGAGTTCAACATCTTCTTGAACAAAGCATGTCCAGACGCCCACGAGCGTGGAACACTGATCTACGTGGACGATGTCCTTTTGAGGCAGCCAACACTGGACTCACATTTGGCTGAGATCGACCACGTTCTGAATCAGCTGACAACTGCTGGTGCTAAGATATCACTGTCAAAATGCCAATGGTGCAGAACCAAGGTGGACTACGTTGGCCTGCTTGTAGGTCCGGACGGAGTACAACCACAGCTGACTCGCACCCAAGGCCTTGACAATCTCAAAGTCCCCACCAATCTCAAAGAACTACAAAGTTTTCTTGGCGTGTGTAACTACTCGAACCAGTTCATAGAGAACTATGCAGACCTTGCAAAGCCACTGACTGAACTCCTTAAGAAAGACGTTCCATTTGTCTGGACTGACAAACAGCAGCAGGCTATGGACGCTCTTATAAACAGGATCAAGTCAGCCCCTTGTTTAGTCTACCCGGACTACAACAAAGAGTTTTACTTGGAAGTGGGCTTCTCAGCTCATTGCATAAGTGCAGGTCTATACCAGATACACGACAGAGACAAACGTGTAGTAGCCTACGCCAGCAAAACGATGGCAGGCCCCGAATTGAGATTCTCAGACTGTGAGAAAGCTTTACTGACCACAGTGTGGGCAGTTAAACATTTCTCCAGCTACATTGGTGGGCAGAAAATCATTGTGGAAACACAACACCAGCCAGTGACCTTCCTTAACAGTGAACGCATCAGAGATGGTGTGGTGACAAACTCACGTGTTGCAACGTGGCTCATGGCACTTCAAAGTTTTAACCTAGACATCCGTTATGGTCAGAACAAGAAGTCTCATCTGGGGACGGACTTGGCAATCTGCCAGAAGTGTACACAAGATGTACCAGCCACCCAGCCGCCGGTTGAGGTAAAAACCCCAGTAACTGAAGACCCGAATCACCACTTCTTTGATGACAATATCTGCAAAGATATGACAACATTGTACGTGGATGGATCTTCATTCCTCCGCGACAAGATCTGCAGAGCAGGTGTTGGAGGGGTCCTCCTCCAAGGCCAAGAGCAGATAACTTTCAGCTACAAATTAGGATCTCAGACTTCTCAGTATGCTGAGATTGCAGGAATCCTAATAGCTCTCCAGATTGTAGTAGAACGCTCCATCAAGACGCTAGTCATCTGCACTGACTCTAACTATGCTCGTTTGAGTTTCGCTTGTCACCTCGCTGTGTGGAAACAGAACGGTTTCCTAACAAGCGACAGAAAAGTGGTCAAACACAAAGAGCTTTTCATAGCGTGTGATCACTTGGTGACATCACACGACTTACAGATCTACTGGAAGAAAGTTCCAGGGCATTCTAGAGTCCCAGGCGATGACAAGCACTACAATGACATTGCAGACTCCTTAGCCAAAGAAGGAGCCGACGAAGGTCCTCTATGGTCCTTCGACCCCTCCTGGTTAATCGAGACTCTGCCAACACAACCTTCAGTCAGAGTTATGGCAGTCACACGTGCACAGGCCGCAGCCAGACCTGCTGACAACGCAGTCTCTGTACGACCTGCACTGACTGACCCAGACATCATCCAACTACAAAAGTCGGATCCTGCTATCAACTCCATGATAC
This sequence comes from Garcialebias charrua, assembly GCA_038048925.1. Classification (NCBI taxonomy): domain Eukaryota; kingdom Metazoa; phylum Chordata; class Actinopteri; order Cyprinodontiformes; family Rivulidae; genus Garcialebias; species Garcialebias charrua. The sequence continues at coordinate 11,789 of JBBPBX010060575.1, forward strand.
TGTACCTGACTGATCCGAACAAAAATAGTCCGTCTAAAGACGACCTGGATTCCGATCCAGACCTTAAGGTCCTTTATCAGCTGCGCAAACAGCTAAAACTAATCAAGGGCATCTTAACTTTCGCTCATGGACCAACGTCCTCACCTGTGTTCGTGGTTCCCCATGACCAAAGGGGGGTAATGTTAGTCCATGCCCATGATCTCCCGTCCGCAGGACACAAAGGAGATAAAGCCACGCTGACGGCATTAAAACAAATTGCCTATTGGCCTGGAATGAAAAAGGATGTCAAGGACTACATTGAAGGGTGCGTGGTCTGTGGCCAGTTTCAGCCAACCAGACCACTTCACAGAGCACCACTGCAAAGCAGAGGCATTGCATTCCCATGGTCTGACCTCCAGATCGACTGGGTTGGACCACTCACTAAGAGCTCTAGAGGAAATAAATATTTTCTCACGGTAACCTGTGCATTCACCAAATGGGTAGAATGCCTACCAGCTCCTAACGACACAGCACAAACTACTGCTATGTTGTTAATGAATCATATATTCTCAAGGTTTGGACTTCCCCTTAGGGTGAACTCAGACCAAGGTACACACTTCACAGGTGAAGTGATGAAAGAACTGTGGAAGACGCTAGGCGTCAAGGCCAACTTTCATGTCGGCTACCACCCACAGGCTTCAGGCCAAGTAGAGAGAGCAAACAGAACTGTGGTGAGTATTTTGAAGAAATACGTGGCTGCAAACCACAAGGACTGGGATGTGAAACTCCCTCTGGTCCTCATGGCCATAAGAGCCACTCCACACACATCAACTGGCATCTCTCCCTTCGAGATGATGACCGGTCGACAGATGACTCTCCCTCTACACCTGTTGTACCAACCAGGCGACGCCGTCATGGCGACAGCCTACACTACACAACAATACATGAAAGATTTGAATGTACACCTCAGAAACACTTTTGCTTTCGCCCAGAAAAACCTGGAAAGGTCCGCTGAAGGACGCAAGGCGTACTATGACCAGAAGGCCTCTCACAATGAACTCCAAGTGGGAGACAGAGTCTGGTACTATACGTTCGCCCCAGCAACCGGGAAAGGAGAGTCCGGGACCGGAACTCTCGCCCGCAAACTAATGCCCAGGTGGACTGGACCTCATCTGATAACAGACAAAGTGTCCTCAGTCGTCTACGAGATCAAAATCAGCAAAGGCCGCAAAGAGCCAATTGCTAAATGGGTACATCGAAATCAGATCAAACCTTACAAGGCGTTCAATGACTCCACAAAAGACAAAGATCTCACAAACTCACCGACTTCATGGGATAATAAGGTCGTCCAAACACAAGTTAGTAAATAAACTAATCAGGTTTAAACTACCATATTTCCCACCCTATAAGTCGCATTGTCCAACTTGAACTTAGAAACGCTAAGTCCAACACCCACAACAAAAACTAATCTTAACAACCATTTAAATCCACAAGATTTAAGTTGACCTCGGTCATAAAGTTGAGACCTGTTTTCTTGTGTGTTGCACTTTGGAATCTGACGACAAGAGTGTGTCGAAGCAGTGAAACGTTGTTTCCTTGTTGTTTAGTCATTACTGTTGTCATTATTTGAGATATTGTTGTGGTTCTGGACACTCCCAGCCAAAAAAGGTTTTGTATTAACATTGATTAATGCATAAGATGGATTTAACTATGCCAACATGCAGTTCGTTTTGTTAAATCTCAACCGTTGAAGAGTCAATGTAGTTTAAAGCTACTCAAGGTACCATAAACTACACTGGCCTCACGATTTCTAAATTGAACCGATTCGATCGTTTCTATTCTAGATTATCTATTCATTTTGATGAGTCTCGCCATAGACTTCAAAATTTATTAGGTACACCAAATCCTACGTCGTTCGTCTAAAAGACAACAGACATTTAGATCAAACTATATTTCATTTTTCTACTTTAGTTTAACCTAAACTAAGTAATGAATGGAGGAATAGTTTGGAATTAGAGGCCTTCGTTACAGAAGCCCTCCAAAATTCTATAGGTATAGATCCCTATATCTAATTTACAGAATTGATCCACCCCTTAATTGGTAATTATAGCTGATCTAAACCATGATAGCTTACATACCAGGTGCATATAGGTAGGGCCTAATGTAAAATCCCAATCATAAGCCCACCTAAAACCACATAATTGCATGACACATAGAACCAGAGTGGCACTGACTGGAGACCAACCAGCCAACAACCTTCGATGTGGGGACCTGCAGCTCCAACGCTTGGTCTTCAACCTTCATCCAAGGATCGCCTCCTCTGCGTCAATCGAGGGATCCCCTCTACATGCTGATTACAAAAACAATTGTTGCTGATGAAATCACCAACTCTAATCGTGGTGGAATTACTGCTATGGGATTACCGCTGTGGATTATAAGACTTTGTTTTCCAAAGGATCACAGACTTTGTTTTCCAAGAGTTAACAGACTCAGTTTTCCGAGGGATTAAAAGCTTACCGCAATGGGATTACCTACGAACAGTATGGAAGTTCCAAAAACTTTATGGGATTATAATTTTTGATTTTTTCTTTTCCACTCGCCGGATTACTTCAAGATCAGAGACAGTTCAAGGTTTCCTTTCGTGTTGGACCCCATCCCCAACGACTGGCGATGGCTTCCAAAAGGGGGGAGATGTAGTGGACATGACCTTGTCCACTTTTAAGACACCTGTGTACTTTTGAACTGTCCAGTGATGACCTTTACTGACCTCTCAGTAAAGCAGGACATTTAACACAATTATTCCATTAGTTATAATCTGAGGACATATAGTCACTAAAAGAGACTATTTCTATATCTTGATTTTATTCTAATGTAATCAAGAATAACTTTTCTCATTTTCATGATATGTGCTTTTATGCTGTGTTATTCTGAAATGTGTTAATTACTGTCTTCACTGCTGTGTTTAAAGGTGAAGCCTTCGGGTCACAGAGACCGGACGGTTTTGTTTAGAAACTCAGAGACAGTCTGATGAGCAGGGCTCCAGCGTTATCTGTCTTTTTTCCTAAACATTTCTCTCTGCTGCTGGCTTGTAACCTTGGGTTTGATAAAGCAAGTGAACTCCTCTCTGTGTTCCTGCTTTTAAGTTCTAACTGTGCGGAAACGCTTCAGTCTTTGAATGGACAAAGAGTTTGAATGGACGGAGACCTGAAAGCTCTCTGCCTTGCAGCTGGTCAAGCTTGGTCAAGAGCCAAAGACTAACTTGTCAGCTAGAACTGATGGACGTCTCCATCCAGTTCCCCGAGCAAAAGCTCCAAAGTTCTTAATGAACTTCCTTTGAGAAACATCTCGTCTTGAAGTCAGCCAGAAGCTGCCACATGTTTCTGACGGCTGACGCGGATCCGAGGAGACGTTGGAAGTAAACGACCAGTTCAGACGTACGAGGGCCGGAAGGACTCCGTGCACCTGGGAGGCTGGCAATATCTTTATCAGACGCATCGTCAAAAGGTAAAGAGCGGTTTACAAACGTACCTGGGATTTAGCCGAAGTCGGATGGAATGTGTCATCTCTGGTTACACTCGAGATAAATAACTTAATCTCTCCAACCTCTTATTCCTCCTACTCTTTCCCCTCTCTATCTAAGCTGGAAACTATATTTTTAAGCTAAAAGAGCCCACAGACTAAATATGTTAACATCCAATATTTATGTCTGTTGTGTTGAATTTAAGTGTGCTGACGTTTTAAATTGAAAGAAAGTGAAATCATGTCAATCAAGTGTAATGGTGTTAATTTAGTTGATTTATTCTAAATAAATGATAGTGTCTCTTTGACATATCAAACTAAGTTAACGTCTTTGTCACTTAATGGCTCTGTTTATTTATCCATCATAAAGATCACAGAAATATTGAATAAACTGAAAAAGAAGAGAATCCGTGAATTTACTATTCAATCTGAATAAGTAAATTAATTAAGGTAAAAAGGAGGTCAGTATTAAACTGACCCCCCCTTTAACCCCTTTACAAACACTTTCATCGATTCATCGCAAACCTGTTGCTTCCTCTCACATTCCTCCTTGGTGATCAGTTCACCTCGATATTCCAAAAGAAAGTCATATTTTGCAAAGGATTTATTTGCTAAGATTCCTCAACCTAGTTATATAAATAGGAAAAATTGTATTTTTTGTTAACACTAATAAAGCTCCACATACCTTTTAAGTTCACTGATAAATTTGATGACAAGGCCCTAAATAAAGACTTCCTCAGTCTGACGTGCTGCATTCAGCTCAGTCTCATAAATAGCAAACTCCACTTGAGATTTCATGATAGAATGCAGACTGCTTTGCCTTATGTTTTAAATGTGTTTTCTCCAATATTCCTTGTGTCAGGAGAAAAGCAACATTTTGAAGTGCTGGGAAAAACAGGGAAACTTGTGTCTGACATATTAGGATCAGATATTGCTGCTTTTTCCAGAATCTGTCCAACTTTGGACTGGCTACATTGAAGGGGGACACAGAGACATCTGGACAAGTCTCAGTCCATCACAGGGACACATTTACAAGTCTCCAGTCCATCACAGGGACACATTTACAAGTCACCACACTGTAATCCCAAATTTTCATTTACATAATAAGTCAAGCTATTATTACTAATCTTTTTGTTATTTTGCAAAAGGCGGGACCATTACCTAACAATATGTGATTTGTACACTTCTCAATATGAGTATCTGCTTTACTAATGGCTCTGAGTGCAGACACCTCTCATTTACATGTTTTTACCGGTTTGGGGCGGGGCTTGTCAGTGAACACGTCACCTGCCTGGTGCACAAAGAGGAAGAAGAAGAAGAAGAAGAACCGTGAGCTCAGTGCATGTTTCTCCTGACTGTTTGCTGCAAAATCTCATTACTGTGACGAAGTGCTGAAATCAGGTCAGTCTGGTTGATGTAACAGTTTATTGACACATGTTAAGTGCTCAAATTTGATTCCGTTTTTATTGTACTTGCTAGTAAAATAACGTTTTTGTGTGCTCATGTTAACGATAGCTAATGTTTCACCGGAGTGTCAACTGCATCATTTTTGCCCTAAATTATAGCTACAGTACTTTGTAGTTGATCATCCTTTGTTGTTATTTCGGGACTGATTGAATTAGTACCGGTAGTTAATGCCTGTAGCAAACACAGAGAGCCCTCACAGAGAGCTAATGCTGTTAGCAGTTAGCTTTATGCTAGCTTCCTGTTGCATACAGAATAATTTACCGCATGGTTTAATTTTTTTTTTTACTTCGACAGGGATTATTCAAACCAAGGGCTGTTGGTTCTTACAATAATTCCTGGTGATATAGTGAATTTTGCTTATATTCTGTGTTCATTAAATTATTATTTTCTCTTTTTTTTTTTTTTTTTTTTTTTGGTCTAACCGCCATATTGGATTTGTGCGCCGAATAGAAGATAAAACCTGTGGAGACATCAACACCAAGCCTTCTGATGAAACGCTGGCCTGCACTCTTCACTAATAAGCAGGTACACATATTATTCTGATGGTCATTTGCGCTCCAGTTGAACAGCACACTAATTTCTTTTTTTAATTTTAATTTTTTTATTTGTATGCATTCTAAAGGATTGTGGAAAAAGACCTGCTGCAGGAATTTTTTTCTGTCCGTCATGATCACACCACCAGTCTTATGGAAATGAGGGGCAACGTGGCTGAACATTTGGCACAGCTTTTGCAGAAAATGAAGGTAATACTGGGTCAAAACAAATTGTGTGTGTCTTTGTTTGTGTGTATGAGACTTTTCCCTTCAACATATCTATCAATTTTCTGTCTTACATTCCCTGGATTCCACATTGGATTTGTGCACCAAATAGAAGACAAAACAAAATGTGGACCTAACATTTGGAGGGATGACGTTGTGTAGACATCACCACTGAGCCTTCTGATGAAACGCTGGCCTGCACTCTTCACTAATAAGCAGGTACACATACCGTATTATTCTGATGGGTCATTCTCCAGTTGAACAGCACACTAATTTCTTTTTTTTATTTTAATTTTTTTTATTTGTATGCATTCTAAAGGATTGTGGGAAAAGACCTGCTGCAGGAATTTTATTCTGTCCGTCATGATCACACCACCAGTCTTATGGAAATGAGGGGCAACGTGGCTGAACATTTGGCACAGCTTTTGCAGAAAATGAAGGTAATACTGGGTCAAAACAAATTGTCTGTGTGTGTCTTTGTTTGTGTGTATGAGACTTTTCCTTTCAACATATCTATCAATTTTCTGTCTTCTATTTTCTGCCAAATAGAAGACAAGACACAATGTGGACCTAACATTTGGAGGGATGACGTGGAGACATCACCACCGAGCCTTCTGATGAAACGCTGGTCTGCACACTTTACTAATAAGCAGGTACACATAATATTCTAATGGTCATTTGGTCTCCAGTTGAACAGCACACTAATTTCTTTTTTTTTTTTTTATTTGTATGAAATTCTAAAGGATTGTGGTAAAAGACCTGCTGCAGGAATTTTATTCTGTCCTTCATGAGCACACCCTGACTAACCCTGTGTTTATGTGCAGTGACGACTGCGATGGTCCCATATTAAATAATATCATTATATAAAAACATCCAATTTAGAAGTTTTCCTATTTCAGTCAAATAGTGACAAAATGGACCAAGAAGATCTCTCAAATAGTCCTTAGACCAATACTGATTTTACAATGTTTATTGTTAGAAAAATTCAAAATGCTTGACCAAGCAGTAGTTATCATTATGTTGGCATAAACTGTATTTGATACAATGCCTGTTTTGTCATGGTGGTCTGTTGTAGTTCAGCAATTTTATTCCCTAATGGTTTTATTTATGGCAATTATTTTTGTTTATCTTTAGGATGGTGATGAGTTCTTTGGCCAAATGGACGTTGGGACCTTGTTGCTGAATCCTGAAGGTGTCTCCCCCCCTAACATCAGATCTTCACCCGGCGAGCCTGAACATCGTCAATGAGGGTGAAATTTTTTGTGGAAAAGCTCATGACCCTGCCAGAAGCTGTGAGTCTCCTTTTTAGGCTCACATATGAACTCCATGTAAACTACCCAAAGAAAATCAGAAATACTGTACCCTCCTGTTCATTCAACAGGTACTGTATTTTTTTTCTTCCCCATTTGGGAAGTATTGAGTTGAAGCTGAGAATTCAAGCAGAAAATTCAACTTGTGTAAAAACGCTGCAGGTGCTCTACTTTTGGTTAGGTGGGAAAAAAATCCTATTTAGCAGCTAGAAGTTTATTGTTTTACTGCTGAAGTTTAGTTTGTAGCCGTCTTTCAAATACAAACATAATGTGAACAAGTGTTGTAATGTAACTGTTTCACAGAAACTTTCCTGTTCATCATTACTTGTTTTAAACAATTGTTAGTGCCACCATGCTAGTTATTTTTTTTGTAAAAAAAAAAAGATTATTTTTAATTTTTTAAATTATTATTATTATTATTTAAATGTTTATTTTTTTTATCATTAAGGCTTCCAAATAAAAGAACTGTACGGACACTTTTTTTTTTAAAGACAATTTACCCGTCGAAGCCATTGAAGGGTTCCATGTTAGTCTTTTGACCAGATTAATGATGTAAATGATAAAGGGTACCTCAGATCATAAGATGTTATGCATGTTCCCCTTTGCACAAGATATTAACATTCTTAATTTCACCTATCAAAGTAAAATGGTTAATTTGGTAAAATGTTTGAAAATCCATTTTTGTAAAGGCTTAAATGCAGAATTGTATTGACTTAGCACTTTACTCAGATTTAGTTTTGTACTAAAGTTTAAACTCTTGAACATGGTGAAATGTGTACTCAGCTTTACATGTTTAAAATGTTACTATTGCACTATTTTTGCAATAAATTTGTGAAAAATAAATTAAATTGTCATTTTTTTGTGTAAGAAACAACAGGTAGTATACAGACAATTATTGTGTAATGTTAAAAAATCTAATTTATTATTATTATTATTAGTAGTAGTAGTAGTATTTCTAACTAATAAAGATGAGAAATGAATACTGATAAACATGAGAAACAAATACTGATCATCATGGGTAATGATTACTGATATATATGATTAATGGTTGAGTTAATTACTCGTAAACAATGGTTTTAAAAACTTGACTTTTTTAGCACAAGATTATCTTGGACACAAGACTTAATGTAAACAGAGCTTGATTTGTTTAGTTTTTGATTTTGTAAAAACTGGAGATCCCCTCGCAATCGCTTTCCACATTCTGCTTTAGTAATGATTACTAATTTGGGTTTACAGTGCAGTCCATCACAGGGACACGTGGACAAGTCTCCAGTCCATCATAGGGACACCTGGACAGGTCTCCAGTCCATCACAGGAACACATTTACAAGTAATATAATAATAATAATAATAATAATAATAATAATAATAATAATAATAATAATAACAATAATAATAATAATAACTGACAAGTTATAATAATAACAAGTCTCCAGTCCATCACAGGGACACCTGGACAGGTCTCTTCTCTTAGAATTGAGAAAGCCTTTTGGATGAAGGGCGAAACGTCTTCTGCTACAAATAAAAGTCCAGTTGTTTTTTTATTGAACACATTTTTTTGATTGTAACAAAGACCTCGGTACATACCAGGCAACTAGGTTATTAGTCATTTCATTATAAAGCCAGGTTGCATAGGTACCAGGTACATACCAATTGAGTACAAGATAACATGTCATTTTATAGAATAGTCTGGTACAAAATATACATACTGGTTAAATAACCAGTATGCTACCAGTATCTGGGGTATGTACCTTTCTGTATTATGTATTAATATTGTATAAATCTGTGTTACACTTTTAAATACTTTATTTAAAAAAAAAGTTCCTCCATATTTTTTTCAACCTGTAGCTTGGATATCTTTGCCAGTTGTGTTGGGGGAGCTGGTAATCTGTAAAATTCCCTGTGAACACGGATGTCATGGCCCAAGAAGTCTGCAACCTGGTCAAGTTCATTGTTTTTTAAGTTCAAGACTTGTGAGAGCGTGGCTACATGTTTCCGTAGTTGTGTTGACCTGAGGAACTCTGGGTGCTATGCTCCACACTGGCTTGCATGAACACGCAGACTGTCCTGTCCTCTGTAGTGACTCATTGATTTAGGTCTTGCAAATAGAAATAAGTTTGTTTGTAAAACAACACATGTCTCTCTCTTACTTGCCAATAAAGTCAGTGCATCCACCACATTTGGTGCGAGTAAAACTGCAACCTTTCGGCCTCTTTTCACAATGATTTCAACCCGAGTGAAATGGCTGCAGAGCTTCTGTTCAACCGTTGACAAACCCATGGCAACATCATCATGGAGCTTGGTGGTGTCACGCTCCATAAAACTTCGTAGGTGCATCTTTGAAACCTCTCCTGCTCGTCTACGATTGAACACAATGACCTATGCAAGTGTAACTTTTGCAAGTTCTGCATAAGTCTGGGGGCTGGCTTCATCTTTCAAGGTGTTAAAGGCATTTTCTCCTGATTTATTCAGATGCTGATGCAGAAGCTTAACATCTTCAGTGAATGGTAATGTTAATGGCCTATTGTATTTGGCATGATTTTAAGTGCTAAGGGCACTATGAGACACCATCTCTGAC
>JBBPBX010060576.1:0-10159 GCA_038048925.1 Garcialebias charrua
AGATTTGATACCTGGATTATTGAGTATGAACTTTCTTGTTTTGAACCACTTTGGCTGTGGCTGCCTGCCTGGGAGGAGTCGACGAGGGACAGGACGGCCCCCAGAAACCATCTTGGCTCCAGCAAACTGGTTGGTCCACATAAGTTGTTTACAGCTTGGTGGGGGAAGATCAGTGTGCTGGAACTCTGACTGAGGAAGCCCTCTGGACTGAGGGTGAAACGTTTCGACTAAAAGAAACTGTCCAGATGACCAGATTGAGACTTATCAGCTAAGATGAGAGTCCACTTTTATTCCAAGATTTGTAACAGAGGTGGAGAGGGGGATGTCTTGTCCAGAAAAGGAGATTGTTGTATGTGTCCTTAAGATCCACAGATGACAGCAGAGATAGACACGTCATCAAGTCTTCCAAGTCGATGAGATATCCAGCTGTGTGCATGCCAACAGAGCAAATCGGCTCGCCTACAGCCTGTCTTCTCTTTAAATAAATGTCATCAGTTGTGTTGAGGGACCAACTGACCAAATTGAAGTCCATAGTTATGCTTTGGAGGATTTTGTAGAAGAGAGGCTCTCAGACAGTTTCACAGACAAGACAAAGCAAAAGCAAAGCGGAGACAGAGAGGAGACGTCCGCCCTTGAGAAGAGCAAGTGTTGAATGATCAATCAGCAATCAGTATCTTGATATGCCGCACCTGGGAGCTGGATGGATTATCTTGGGATTAGATTTAGTATGGAAAAAATGAAAGATGAACCTTTTTTTCTGTTTGTCATTTGTGGTAGCCCCTGAATGGATTACATACTATATTTGCCTATACTGCCAATGCTACAGGCCAACTCTGCAACAGTTATTGCTAAAGATTTTTAGCAAAGATCGTGTGCACTGAGTAGCATTTGTGTATGTGTTGTGAATGGTTCTGAGCTACAACCACCTGAAATTTTAAGACAATGTCTGAAGAAGTAATTGATTTTTTGAAATTTATTAATTAGGGTGCAGTGTTAAAGCTGTTGCTATTCAACAAGAAAGGTCACAAAATGGTCTCCTGGAAAGGGGTCTTTCTATATTATATTATCCCAGTGTACATGTGGGTTTACCCCAAGTGCTCCAGTTCCTTCCCACAGACCAAAAAAAAAAGAAAAAAAAAAAAAAAAACACATGCATGTTAGGTGAACTGGTTACTATAAATTGTCCCTATGTGTGTGTGAGAGTATAAATAGCTGTTGTCTTGTTTGGTTATGTGTTGCTGTGATGGACTTGTGGCCTGTCCAAGGTGTACCATTCCTTTTTGCTAAATTAAAGTAATTATTTTGTGTTTTTCAAATTCAGTAATTTGTCACAGCCATCTCTATTTTGGGTCGACTCCAAACATTAATCAAATGTAGATGTACATCCAACAACTACATTCTGCAAGTTTCATTAAAATTGTGTCCAGTTGTTTCATGAAATTAAAAAACACACACACATACACACAAACAAAAACAATACTGCTTGCTTTAGTGTCTCATCAGTGTTTTACAATCTGTTTTGCTCACCAAGAACTCTGCATGTGGCCAAAGGATGCAGATGAAAATATTTGTTTATAAAAAATTTCAAGTATGGTATGAATGGGACCTTGCATAATTTGAATTAGCAAGATATGAAAATCAATAAGTATCATAAAGTATTAACACATGAACAGGCGTTTTGTCGGGCCAGAACATTGCACCTCTTTGAAAAAAACAAACAGTTAATGAATGGAATGGAAGATATAAACATTACAAGAATTCCATATGGTTGTAACTGCATCACCCCCCCACACACACACACACACACACACACACACACACACATATACACACGCCGTTTCTTTTATCAAACAATAAAATCAAATTAAACACAAAACTAAGTACATATATAATATATCATTTAATAATAAGTGCTTCAAAAACACCAGTGAATTATTTTGTATAAATCTGTATAAAGAAAATTAACCTAACGAGATCTTTGTATTGTATGTTACCAACTTGTTTTGTCCACCGCACATCAAGATAATGCAATCGCTCAGTTTTATTAGCAGAATTCTGCTAAACTGACTCTCCAATAATTATTTGTTAAAAATAAAACTAGAGCTGACAATTTTGACTGTGGCATTGTAGAACTGACAAGGAACGTACCCATGTGTCCACATGCAGCCTGAGTCTATTTATAAGGTTGCCATTGACTGACACCTACTCCTTAGGCATGCCAGGGCTGGCTGAGAATCCATGAGCTGCTATTGATTACTAGTCAGATGAGTAGGAAACATTTGGGAAGGCGTTAGATGAGTAGCAATCAGAGAAGCTACCTTTCTCTCAGGCGATTTCTAGACCCATTTGCCTTTAGTGTTTGAAATATTTCACTATTGTTCACCTTGTGGGAGAGCTATAAGTTACCCTTTGTGCAGAGAGTATGCTGGAAGTCTGGAGGCCCCTAAAGGCACCGCTCCACACCAGTAAAAAATCTTTGCAGTGTGAGAGGTCATGTGTGTGTATGACATAATGTTACTTTAGATGATTGCAGAGAATCCCAACAAGCTGCATCGGGAAATGTTTATTCTTCTTGGCTGCAGTTTGTATGATTTTATATTTGTATTTATCCACAGCACTGAGTTAAAAGTACTGCTTGATCTGAGAGGTCACAATGTCATTCAGCTACAACAAGCATTCATTGTGTATGTGATGTATTATATTTTTACAGTTAGGATGACTTTAGATGTACATTTTTTACTTTAACACCAAGTATTACAAACTGACTTTTATGTAACTTCTTTTGAGAATAATTTACTGCACAATTTACTGTCAGATAAAAATCTGAATAATCCTGTCATTGTAAGTAATTCCATGATTTTGCATACAAAATCAATTTCTATTAATGCTGTTTTTTATTAGGATGGAAACCATGCACTATTCATGATCATTAATTAAATCAAGTAGGTATTATTAAACTAAAATGTGCATGTTTAGGATCTAAAAGTGAAATTGGTGTTTTTTCTCTCTCAATTGGCATCTGATAAATGAGGAGCCACAGCCACAATCATATAATTAAGAGAGTAGCTCTGAGCTGTCTCATCTAATAGTTTTTTTTTTGTAAAGTGTGTTTTGGACCCAGCCTGGTTAATTTTTTACACATTGTTTTGGCTCATAGTGCTTCATTACTCCTCGTCATTTTTTAAAAATGATTGTGATAAAATCACAATCATTCACTGATCTGAACCCGAGTGGTGTTCTGTTATTGGACTTCTGTGCTTGTCATGGATTGTCCATAACGAACACCATGTTCAAGCATAAGGGTGTCCATATGTGCTCTTGGTACCAGGACACCTTAGGTCGCAGTTCGATGATCGACTTTATTGTCATCTCATCTGATCTGCGGCCGCATGTCTTGGACACTCGGGTGAAGAAAGGGGCGGAGCTGTCAACTGACCACTACCTGGTGGTGAGTTGGCTCTGATGGTGGGGGAGGATGCCGGTCAGACCTGGCAGACCCAAACGTATTGTGAGGGTCTGCTGGGAACGTCTGGCAGAGTCTCCCGTAAGACAGAGCTTTAACTCCCACCTCTGGGAGAGCATTGAACACGTTCCGAGGGAGGTGGGGGACCTTGCGTCCGAGTGGGCTATGTTCCGCACCTCTATTGTCGAGGCGGCTTATCGGAGCTGTGGCCACAAGGTTGTTGGTGCCTGTCGTGGCGGCAACCCTCGAAACCGGTGGTGGACACCGGCGGTGAGGGATTCAGTCAAGCTGAAGGAGTCCTATTGGGCCTTTTTGGCCTGTGGGACCCCAGAAGCAGCTGATGGGTACCGGCAGTCCAAACGGCATGCAGCTCAGGTGGTTGCTAAGGCAAAAACTTGGGTGTGGGAGGAGTTCGGAGAGGCCATGGAGAATGACTTCCATACGGCTTCGAGGCAATTCTGGTCCACCATCCGGTGTCTCAGGGGGATGAAGCTGTACGCCATCAACACTATTTATAGTGGGGGTGGCATGCCGCTGTCTTCAACTTGGGATGTGGTGAGTCGGTGGGCAGAATACTTCGAAGACCTCCTCAATCCCAATGGCACGTCTTCCACTGAGGAAGTGGAGCCTGGGGACTTTGGGTCGGGCTCTCCAATCTCTGTTGCTGAGGTCACCGAGGTGGTTAAAAAGCTCTGCGGTGGCAGGGCTCCAGGGGTGGATGAGATTCCCCCGGAGTTCCTTAGGGCTCTGGATGTTGTGCGGTTGTGTTGGCTTACGTGACTCTGCAATATTGCGTGGACATCGGGGGCAGTTCTTTTGGATTGGCAGACTGGGGTGGTGGTTCTGGGGTGGTGGTTCCCCTATTAAAAAAGGGGGGCTGTAGAGTGTGCTCCAACTATAGGGGGGATCACACTCTTAAGCCTCCCTGGTAAGGTCTATTCAGGGGTTCTGGAGAGGAGGGTCCGTCGGATAGTCGAATCTCGGATTCAGGAGGAGCAATGTGGTTTCCGTCCTGATCGTTGAACACTGGACCAGCTCTACACCCTCAGCAGGGTCCTGGAGGGTACATGGGAGTTTGCCCAACCAGTTTACATGTGCTTTGTAGACTTGGAGAAGGCATTCGACCACGTCCCTCGGGGGGCCCTGGAGGGGGTACTCCGGGAGTATGGGGTACCAGGCCCTTTGATATGGGCTGTTAGGTCCCTGTACGACCGGTGTCAGAGCTTGGTCCGCATTGCCGGCAGTAAGTCAGGCTCGTTTCCAGTGAGAGTTGGACTCCGCCAAGGTTGCCCTTTGTCACCGATTCTGTTCATAACTTTTATGGACAGAATTTCTAGGCGCAGCCAAGGTGTTGAGGGGATCCGTTTTGGTGGCCTTAGGATTGCTTCTCTGTTTTTTGCAGATGATGTGGTCCTGTTGGCTTCATCAGGTCGTGATCTACAGCTTTCGCTGAAGCGGTTTGCAGCCGAGTGTGACGCGGCCGGGATGAGGATCAGTTCCTCCAAATCCGAGGCCATGGTCTTGAGCCGGAAAAGGGTAGAGTGCACTCTCCGGGTCGGGGAGGAGGTCCTGCCCCAAGTGGAGGAGTTTAAGTATCTCGGGGTCTTGTTCACGAATGAGGGAAAACTGGAGCGTGAGATCGATAGGCGGATAGGTGCAGCGTCCGCAGTGAAGCGGGCGCTGTACCGGTCTGTCGTGGTGAAGAGAGAGCTGAGTCAAAAGGCAAAGCTCTCAATTTACCAATCGATCTACGTTCCCACCCTCATCTATGGTCATGAGCTTTGGGTTGTGACCGAAAGAACGAGATCTCGGATACAAGCGGCTGAAATGAGTTTTCTCCGCAGGGTGTCTGGACTCTCCCTTAGAGATAGGGTGAGAAGCTCAGTCATCCGGGAGGGACTTAGAGTAGAGCCGCTGCTTCTCCACATCGAGAGGAGCCAGCTGAGGTGGCTCGGGCATCTGGTTAGGATGCCTCCTAGACGCCTCCCTGGTGAGGTGTTCCGGGCATGTCTCACCGGGAGGAGACCCAGAGGAAGACCCAGGACACGATGGAGGGACTATTTCCCGGCTGGCCTTGGAACGCCTTGGGATTCCCCTGGACGAGCTGGCCCAAGTGGCTGGGGAGAGGGAAGTCTGGGCCTCCTTACTTAGGCTGCTACCCACGTGACCCGACCCCGGATAAGTGGAAGAAAATGGATGGATGGGTGATAAAATCCTGCTTGGACAACAAATGTCCACAACTAACATGAAAAAGCTCAGCAACTATGAACAACACCAAAATACTAAGCAGATATAAACATATGTTATATAAGCTTCCTTTAGCTGAGGCAGTTATTAAAAATAAACCAATTTCTACAGTGATGTGTTTTGTACAGGCTTTCAGAGGTCATAAAAGGGGATTTAAAACTTTCTTGGCATATGGGATGAATGAAATTAATAATCTTGGAATTTCATCCAAATGCTTGACAAATATTTACTATTGAAATGTGTTTATTGCAGTTTAAAGGTATTGTGACATGATGTTGGAAATTTGCATATTTGTCAGAACATATATATCTTATATCATTCAGCTCTGTTCGTTTTTTCAAAATAAATTATAAATATATTAAAATTTCATTCCAAGTTATAGTAATTTTTTTCTCCGGGACACGCCCTTAAAGATCTGCACATTTCCGCAATACGTCATCAGTGACGTGACAACGGGCAGAAGGCAGAGCCTTGCCCGTTTGTCTGGTGTTTTTTAACTTCTTGCCATACAATTTCATTTACTGAAGGATCGCCTCTGTTATTTGTGTAACTTGAAAAATGCCGTCAAGTTGTAGCGCATTTGGGTGTTCTAATATCAGCAGTGAACAAGTGAGCCTTCACAAATTTCCAAAAGATGAGAAACTTCGACAAGAATGGACCAGACAAGGACCGGTGGGTTCCTACTAAGGAGTCGTATGTCTGCAGCAACCATTTTACTGCCAATTGTTTTCAGGACCTGGTATAAAAGAATCTTTAGGATTACCAGTAAGATTCAGAAGACTTTTAAAACCGGATGCTATTCCTACTATTTTTTAAAGAAAATCTACAGAAGAAAGTCCCACAGCTACCACGTCAAAACAACGCAGGGAAGCTACCATCGGAAGACTGTCCAGGAGATGAGTAAGTCTTTGTGTAAACATAATCGGAGGTGTGTAGTGTTTTAGATTATAAACTATATATTTTACGTGAGTTCATGTTGTTTTACTTTATACACTGTGAGTGTATAAAGCCAATTATCACAGCAGATTCTTTATGTTCGCTGCTAACAAGCTAGTCGAATCAGTAGCACACACACTTTTCTAATAATAATAATAATGAATTCAATTTATAACGCGCTTTTCATTAGTGAAAATCTCAAAGCGCTACACACATTGAATGCTACACACATTCATACACCGGTAGCGGCAGATTACCATGCAAGGTGCTTTCCAGTCCTACCGGGAGCAACTCAGGGTTAAGTGTCTTGCCCAAGGACACAACGACACATGGTGTGGGGAACCTGGATTCGAACCGCCAACCTTCCGATCGGGGGACGACTGCCATTACCACTATGCCACGGCCGCCCCCTAATAATGTATTTCTAAATTATGTCTGCGCGATCAAGTAACATCAGTAAGTTTTTTTATTCAGGGAGGGTTTATTAATGAGAGTTTTGGATGATTTACTGTCTTAAAATGATAGATCTCAGACGCGACCGGCAGGGACGTGCAGAGACCACTAAAGGGGCAGGTGCTCAAAAAAAAGGGGGCACATCTAACCGCATTTTAGGACAGAATATTAACAAAGTCACATAGCTTTCAGAGTTAAATAAACAATGATAAATTACAAAATTGTGAGATATACTATCAAAGCTTAGGAAAACCTCTACATAGAACATACAACTATCCATATGTAAAATATTTTATTAGTAATTTCTTTCTGCAGGTCTACTTTGTTATAGGAAAGTATTGCAATATTCAAACCTGCGATTTAGCAAGATATGTAAATCAGAGCTACACCACCAGATATATTTTGTCTTTACAGAATTACACTATTAAAAATATAAACAAGGGCACAATGCAACTTTTTAGTGTACTGTAATCTATAAAAGAAAGAGCTGCCTGGTTTGCTACACTTGCAGTGGAGATGAAGATGGTCCATTCAGAAAAGCAGAGCTGCATCAAACTTTAATGTGGAACTGCAGAAGAAAACTAAACAAAAGCAAAAATTGAATTGTTAATGCATGTCACCATGAGAAAAGCCTACTGAGACTAACTGACCACCAAAATTATACATATATCTCTATTTGTGTCTTAGTGTATTTGTAAGTACCTATATACATTTTCTTCAATCTTTCCTCTTCTTTTTTTCTTGTCAGTTTCTCTTTTTTCCTCATTGTCTCATCTTCTCTGTGTTGAGTGGAGGCCAATGTCTCTTATTTATTTCGGTCTCTTGCCTTTCTTTTTTCCCCCAAACTGAATCTAAGATCCAAAATCTTCTTTTCCATCATGGTGAACTGTTTAAAAACAAACTTCCAACTTTTAAGCATTTTTGCTATTTTTGTTCTCTTCTTATTTATTTATTTTTATTCATTTTATTTTATTTATTCATTTCAGATTTAAAACACAAAGACAATTTACAAACACATGAAAAAAAAAAAACAGATATAAAATGAAAGGTAGCAGAAGAAGAAAAAAAATCTTAGGTCATTGACATTTTTTGCAATTATGTTGCTAATTATTTGCAAAACAAACTTCTTTGCAAATGTCAAAAATCTTTGCTTGCTATTCTAAGTTGTGTTTGTCATTCAAAGTTTTGCTTGCAATTCTCACATGACGTCGTGGGCAGAGCCTAAAATCGCAACAAAAGATGTCTGATGTGTGCAAATAAAAGTTTATGTTTTGCAAATAACTTTTTAAGTTCACGAGAGAAAAATTAGCTATTTAATTTAAACAAAAGTTTTTTAAACAAAAGTTTTTGCTTTAAAAAAATGAAATCTTACAATTCCAAAAGTTTTGATTACAATTTTATTTTACTTAACTGAGGTTAGTTTTTTTTTCATTGACTAATTGTGAAACAAATTTAACTCCATACTCTGCGAACCAGACCCTAAACTTACTTAAAGTCTGGATAGAGTTTTTTACCCTTAATTTGTACGCTTTTATTGGACAGGAGCAACTTGATTGGTTATGACATTTATCTATTATGGTAGTTCAGGGTGAGTTATTTTTAATTCTAAATGAATATTCTTGTTGGACTTTTATTTAAGTGCTATTTTCCTTCAAGATACATTTACCTAACGCTAGAATAAATGCAATGTACATTATGCAGCAAAGGAAGTTAGAAGATCGGACATATATCCATTATGGAGAGATGATAGGTTTTGGACGGGCGATGTGCTCCTTATTGCATAAGCCAGGGATGTCAAAGTCAAATACATGGAGGGCCAAAAAAACAAATTTGCTACAAGCGAAGGGCCGGACTGGTTCAATGTTTATTTTAAGGGGGTGATATAAGATTTTTTTTCTTCTTCTTTTTGCACTCTTTTCATTCAATGTTTTCTTTTTTATTAATTTGTTTTATTTTGTCTCTTTTAAATGAATGAATAAATGGATTAAATAAAATATTAAATAGCTTTACATCTGTTAAGTTCTTGGCATAAACCAACACAGACAGACATGTTCCTGCTTTTAGTATTTTACATTGTTTTATAATGTAAATGTTTATGTTTCGTTTTTTAAACATAGTTTTCTTGTGATTTTTAATTAATATGCTTTTTTATGATTGTTTACTGTTGGCTGCAAGTATCAAGCTGCGAAATCCTCTACAGCTGATAGCTGTTGGTCATTAATTATGATGAAGTTTAAAAACTTCTCGGTGAACATTTGAGCTCCGGCTTCAGCGGTGTGTTTTTATTGTTCAATCCGGGGCGGGCGCTCTGATTTCGGTCAGTCGCTCTCAGCCTGTCCTTCCTATGAGACAGTCAGACAGCGGGTCGGACTGGACGCAGCTGTCTGCGGTCGGTCACCCTGTTTCGGTTCAGCGAGAGTGGCATTCCGCTGAAGCCCCGGAGCTCGAATGTCCAACATAAAACTAACTTGACCGTGGTTTAATGTGGCGCTATGGCTATGCAGACATTGCACGTTGCTGTCTTGTGGTGTTTAGTGTAAAATACTTCCACACAGCGGACATGTTGAAAAGTTGGCTAGCTGTTAGCTAAAGTGCTACTCACTCAGTCCACACGCTGTAGCTGGCTGCAAACTGAAAGGGATTTGCTGAATAGTAGTAGTAGGGGTGGGGCCATGCCCCCCCAACGGCAATGCCCCCAAGGGGGCCAGCTCCCCCACTGACCCTAATGTGAATGTGAGGCAGGTCTTATTACTCTGGGTTCATGAGACACGACTCCAGATCGGATTGGCCCCACCCCTACTACTACTGTTGCATTGTGGGGAATGTAGTGTTGGTACGTGACCGGAGGGCTTATTATGTTGTTTTTCTTGCAAAATACAAAAATAATAATAATAAAATAAAATAAATAATTTTAGTATGTTATTATGTGTCAGAGGAGGGCTTAGGAATAGGAAATAAAAAATAAAAAAAAATAAAAAAATTTTTTTGACCAAAAGGGCACTTGGGGGCAAGGAGCAAAAGGGGCAGGTGCTCAAGCCCCCATAGCCCCCCCCCCCCTCT
>JBBPBX010060577.1:0-21397 GCA_038048925.1 Garcialebias charrua
TTTGCATTGACTACAGACAGTTGAATCAGAAGACCGTGCCTGACCGCCACCCGCTTCCGCGCATCCGGGACCTCCTGGACACGCTGGGCGGCCACAGCTGGTTCAGCATTCTGGACCAAGGTAAAGCTTACCACCAGGGGTATATGGCTGAGGGTTCACGCCATATGACTGCCTTCGTCTCACCCTGGGGGCTATATGAGTGGGTAAGGATTCCTTTTGGTCTCAGTAATGCCCCCGCTGCTTTTCAACGCAGTATGGAAGAAATGCTAGACACCCTGCGTGATGATTGTTGCATTCCATATCTGGATGACATCCTTTGCTATTCAAAGGGGTTCACTGAACATGTTGAGGCGCTGCGCAAGGTCCTCAGAGCTCTTCAGCAACATGGGGTTAAGCTTCGCCCAACCAAATGTGAACTGTTCAAAGCAGAGGTCAGATATGTGGGTAGGCTGGTTTCAGAAAAGGGGGTCCGAATCGATCCAAAGGACTATGAAGCTGTCAAGTCACTCAGTCAGAAGACGCCAACGAACGTGGGTGAGTTAAGAAAACTGCTTGGGTTTTTAAGTTATTATCGGGCCTACATTCAAGATTTTTCCAGGATTGCTAAACCTTTGTACAGCCTCCTACAAGTCAAAGGGAGTCCTGAAAACACTCAGACCAAGCCCAAGAAAACCCGAAGTGCTCAGCTGCCCTCAAAGGCTCCTATCAGCTGGACAGGTGAGCACGACCACATCCTGAGGCAGCTCATTGACACTCTGTCCGACCCACCTGTGCTTGCCTACCCCGACTTCGAACTACCCTTTGTTTTACATACTGACGCATGTGAGAAAGGGCTCGGGGCTGTGTTGTATCAGAGGCAGGGGGGAAAATTAAAAATCATAGCATATGGCTCAAGAACTCTGACCCCAGCTGAAAAAAACTATTGTTTACATTCCGGTAAGCTAGAGTTCCTAGCCCTTAAATGGGCCATTTGTGAGAAGTTCAGGGATTATTTATTTTATGCCCCAGAGTTCACGGTGTATACCGACAATAATCCCCTTACATATGTAATGAGCACTGCAAAGTTAAAAGCGACAGGACATAGGTGGGTAGGAGAGCTTGCAGATTTCCGCTTTAACATCAAGTACCGACCTGGTAGAGTTAATGTGGACGCTGACACTTTGTCACACCTTCCGCTGGACATTGACAGTTATGTTGGAGAATGTACAGAGGAGCCTAGCCGAGACATTGTTTGTGCAACATGGGAAGGGAGTGAGGCAGCAAAGAAGAGTGATGTTGCCTATGTAGCTGCCTTAAACCTGGCTCAAGACATTGGGTCGGACACTAGGCCAGACGCACCAGCCTTACCTAGCATTAGCCATGAAGAGCTAGTGAGAGCACAAAGACAAGACACGACAATTAAAGAACTCCTCAGGTTAAAAGAGACCAAACCCACACTAACTGACAGAGACAGACAAAATGCAGATGGGTTAGTGCGGAGGTTAATGCGTGAGTGGGGGAAACTTAAGATGGAGAATGAGCTACTTTACAGAGAAGCTGGGGGTAGAAAACAGCTTGTACTGCCTGAAGAGTACAGGCCCTTGGTGCTGAAACTCCTTCATAAGGACATGGATCACCTCGGTGCTGAAAGAGTTATCAACCTGGCCCGAGATCGCTTCTACTGGCCCTTTATGAAGAAGGACATTGAAGCTTATGTGACGAGACAATGTCCCTGTATAAAACAAAAGAAACCCACCACACACGTCAGGGCACCCATGGGGAGCATCAGTTCCAGTGCACCCATGGAGCTAGTATCCATTGACTTTATGCATCTAGAAAAGAGCAGAGGTGGTTACGAATACATACTTGTTGCAGTTGACCACTTTACACGGTTCGCCCAGGCGTGGCCGACCAGAAACAAGTCAGCTAAAACTGCTGCGGAGAAACTATACAACGATTTTATTCCTCGTTTTGGGTACCCTGCTAGACTACATCACGACCAGGGCCGTGAATTTGAAAACTCACTGTTTAGGGGACTACAGCAGCTGTCAGGTGTCAGTCACTCACGTACAACACCATACCACCCACAGGGAAACCCTGCCGAGCGATTTAATCGCACCTTACTACAAATGCTGAGAACTCTTGAGGAGGCAGAAAAGGATAACTGGAAAGACTTTCTGCCCCAAGTTGTCCATGCATATAATTGCACAAAACATGAGGCCACAGGGTTTGCCCCACATTTCTTAATGTTTGGACAGCATCCCCGCTTGCCCGTGGACCTCATGTTTGGACTCAACACAGAGGAGGACAGTGAAACACCATATGGATATGTACAAGAGTGGGCAAGGAGGATGAAAGAGGCTTATCGTATTGCTAACAACAACAGCCAGCAATCGAGCGCTCGTGGAAAGAAACACTATGACCAACATGTGAGAGGAGTTGTCTTGGAGCCTGGTGATCGAGTGTTAGTTCGCAACCTGAGAGAAAAGGGCGGACCCGGAAAGCTCAGGTCATATTGGGAGCAGACTGTGTACATTGTCAAAGAACAGATCAATGACAGCCCCATCTACAAAGTATGTCCTGAGAACAATGCCCAGAACACCAGGGTCCTCCACAGAAATCTGCTGCACCTGGTGAATGACTTACCTTTAACTGTTGATCACAGAAAAGATAAAGCACCCATCAGGAGCAGAGTCAGAGGCCACCGTGTCACTCCAAGCCAAAGTAATCGAGACAGCGACTCATCAGATTCTGAGAGTGACTCCAGGATGCGTTATTGGCTCAGAGTACCTGTGTCAACAAGACTACAGGAACCAGCCACCCAAACTCATCCAGTGTCAAGCCAAGTTGTCACACCCGTGGACCAACAGAGGGACTCTCAACTGAACACTGTAGATGAAAATTTTCAGCATCCAGCTGAAAATGAACTGGTCCAAAATGGTGAAACGGGCGATGCACAGAGAGAACAAGAACTGGGAAGAGACATTGAACAGGTTGAACCTGAAATTGAGCAAGAGGAGCGAGTACCAACTCAGGAGGAATTTCTCAGGAGGTCTACGCGAGCAAGGAGACCACCTCAGACATTCACCTACAACACTATGGGTCAGCCCTCCTATCAGGAGGGCTGACCCATGACCTACTTTTCAGTAGGGCACAAGGAGTCATAGGTCATGTTGGACTATGTGGGTTACAAGCTTCACCATTATGGGTAATGCAACCTGTGAAAGAGCAATTTTATACTCAACAGACTGTGCCTTATGCAACGACAATGCCTTTTGCAGTGCCTTATAATTTTGTGTACTGAGATGTGTACACTGAAGGGAAATGTTCTTTTGAGTGAGGTTCCTGTGACAAGAACCAAGTTGTTAATATTTTGTGAAATGTTATCACTGGCGTTAAAGTGTCGGGAGCCACCTTTTAAGTTGGGGAGCGTGTGGTACACCTAAAGAATGTTACCACAGTATTTGGTTTTCTTATGAATGTAAGGTATTTCCATGTGCAACTGATCCTATTTTCAAATATATGTTGTATTTTGTTTGCGGTTCGGCAGGTTAATGTGTCTGCATTTTTGTGGTGTTTTTCTGAGGAGCGGTGATGACGAGGCAGAACCTTTGTTTTGGGGGGGTGTGTTGCTTCCAGGTTGGTTTCGGGGACGGACCAAGGCTTCACATGCTTTCTGGATCTAAACGGCGAAACAATGGTCGTCATCTTTGACTCCTAATTTTATTATTCTTCAGGTCAGTACATGGTGAAAACACATCACAACTACAATGTAAGATGTTTACCTCTTATGTGAACAGCACATATCACTGTGTGGCGGTTTCTGTGTAGTAGTCACAAGCTTAAACAGTCACGTTAAATTTGGCAGTATGCCAGCCCGCGCTGGGAGGGAAAGTGAATAGAAGGATGTGATATCTTACTAACTCCGGGTTTTGAGTTTCACTTTGTTTTGTTTGAATGATATTCAGACCAAGTGTGGGATCTGAGGTTAAAGGTGGAACAAGGTTAGATTCTGCATTTGTTTTGTAAGTCTTGTCATTTTATTTTTGATCAGTGTTCAGTTAAAGTCAGTGTATATTTTAATGCTTATATCAGTAAATATACAGCTAAGTGCAGTAGAGCCTTTGATCGGTGTTCAGTTAAAGTCAGTGTACATTGTAATGCTTATATCATTAAATATAGAGCTAGATGCAGTATGTGACATATTGTCTTCATCTAAGTGAAGGGTGAAAATGTGAAAAGGTTAATTACTGTAACACTGGTAAAAGAAGGAAACCAGGTTTGTAAATCAATTAATACCGTACAGGTACACTGTAAAATATTGGTTTGTTAACAAATCCTATAAATAAACATGCTTTCTGGATCTAAACGGCGAAACAATGGTCGTCATCTTTGACTCCTAATTTTATTATTCTTCAGATGGTGTGTCATCACTGTTGCGGCAGACCTGACACTCGGGACCTTTAACAATAGTAGTATAAAAAGTATAAAAAGTATATCTATAAAATAAACTGAAGGTTCTAGCATTGACATTTGCAAAGAGTGGCACAGCAGCATATAAGTTAATGTACACAGTATATGTATGAGGTATTTGATGTTGGTATATAGGCAAGGCAAAGTGGCATATGCAGTAAGGCACATAAAGTACATTTGGCATCCTTAGATAAGGCTAGTCAGAGAATGCTGTATATGTATCTGCAGTAGTGTAGATAAAAGTAGTGTAAATGTAAACAGTAGTAATAAATGTAAAGCAGTAGTAATAAATGTAAACCGTATTAATAAATGTAAACAGTGAATGTAAACAGTAGTATGACTATAGGCAGTAATGTAATACAAACATTAGTGCAAATATGAGAAGTAGTGCAAACTGAATGAGCACATGACCGAGAGTTTAGTGAATAACCCGTTTGATGACACAGAGTCCAGTGTTAAAAACTTTGTGTTGAGTGGTAATGTGTGAGAAAGTTTTTTGTGTTAAGGCAGTTCAAATGGGAGGGGAGGCAGAGCAGGCAGAGTGTTTAGCATTCTGACTGCCTGATGAACAGAGCTGTCTCTCAGTCTACTGGTACGAGCCTGGAGACTCCTCAGTCTCCTCCCTGATGGCAGCAGTCTAAAGCGGCTGTGTAGTGGGTGTGTGGGATCACCTGCCATGCAGTGGGCTTTCCGAGTGAGGCGTTTGCTGTGTAAGTCCTGCAGTGAGGGCAAGGAGGTGCCGACGATCTTCTCAGCTGCTCTCACGATGCGCTGGAGGCTCTTGCGGCATGATGCAGTACATGCACCAAACCACACCGTGATGCAGCTGGTCAGGACACTTTCTATGGCACCCCTGTAGAAGGTGCACATGATGGGGGTTGAAGCTCCAGCCCTTTTCAGCTTGCGGAGAAAGTAGAGGCGCTGGTGAGCCTTCTTGGCCAGTGCTGCAGTGTTCCTGCTCCAGGACAGGTCCTTCGAGACGTGCACTCCCAGGAACTTGGTGCTGTCCACTCTCTCCACTGCGGTGCTGTTGATGGTCAGAGGGGCATGTTGTGCATCCCTCTTCCTGAAGTCCACGACAATCTCCTTTGTCTTCTCCACGTTGAGAGTGAGATTGTTGTGTCCGCACCACAAGGCCAAGCGGCTCACCTCGTTCCTGTAGTCCGTCTCATCGTTGTTGCTGATGAGACCTACCACTGTTGTGTCGTCCGCAAACTTGATGAAGTGGTTGGAGCTGTACGATGGTGTGCAGTCGTGTGTTAGCAGGGTGAATAGAAGGGGGCTCAGCACACATCCTTGTGGGGCCCCTGTGTTTGTACCTGGTGAGGGGTGCCAATCAGTATGGCCTCAGTCTTGGAGCAGTTTAATTGAAGAAAGTTCTGATTCATCCATGCCCTTATTTCCTCCAGGCAGGCAGAGAGGGCAGTGAGTGAAGATGGAGATGACAATGGGGAAGATGAGGAGGCTCCAGTCCTGATGTAAAGCTGTGTATCGTCGGCATAACAGTGAAAAGAAATGTTGAACTGATTGATAATATGACCTAAAGGCAGCATGCAAAGGGAAAACAGCAGGGGCCCCAGAACTGACCCCTGAGG
Source organism: Garcialebias charrua (assembly GCA_038048925.1). NCBI lineage: Eukaryota > Metazoa > Chordata > Actinopteri > Cyprinodontiformes > Rivulidae > Garcialebias > Garcialebias charrua. The sequence goes on from JBBPBX010060577.1 coordinate 6,048, forward strand.
GACACCACAGGAGACACAGACTGTCTGGGACGTGGCGTTGCCAAGACTAACACATTCCAGCCTATTGGAGAGGAAAGATCTGAACCAGTCCAGGACAGTGTCACAGAAACCGACCGCCACATGAAGACGGTGGAGGAGGATACTACGGTCCACAGTGTCGAAAGCTGCAGTGAGGTCAAGGTGGACAAGGATGGAGGGAGAACCAGTGTCAGCAGCCATGAGGACATCATTGGTAACTCTCAGCAATGCAGTCTCAGTACTGTGAGCTGCCCTGAATCCAGACTGGAACTTCTCATACAGGGAGTGTTGCTGTAGGTGGTCCTGCAGCTGAGCAGCAACTGCTTTTTCCAGCACTTTAGACAGAAAAGGGAGGTGTGAAATTGGGCGGTAATTAGAAAAAATGTCGGGATCCAAATTGGATTTTTTCAGAAGAGGCCTAATGATGGCAGTTTTTAGAGGCAGTGGAACATGACCAGATTGTAGAGACTGATTTATTATTTGAGTGATTAATGGGCTTATTGCAGAGTGATTGGATTTTATGAGAGACGATGGGAAAGGATCCGGGCGCAGGATGAAGGCTTCATTTTCTTGATGATGGCTTCCACTTCACTCTGAACAACTTCATCAAAGCTGCTCAGGGACCCAGAATGCAGACGGGTAGATGGCACACCAAGATCAGGGAGGTTGTGGAGCTGAGATCTGATAGTGTCAACTTTGTTTTTAAATGACGAAAGGAACAGGTCGCATTTTTGAGCAGAGTCCTCAGGAGTTTGTTTAATGGGATTAAAGGGGACCACACATGCAAAATTCACTTTTTAATGTTTTTTTACTCAACTTTGGGTATTTACTTCATAAAAAAACAGTCCTTGTGCCAAAAAAATGCACCCAGTGGTTTATTTACTCTAAGTAGATTTATTTTACTGTGATAATTACGTTTCGTTTTAAAATACTCTCGCATGTGACGTCACAAGCGAGAGGACAACCCACCTCAAACCTGAGTCCAGCCCCTCACCTAGCAACCCCTGGTGCGGCTCAACCCACTTCAGTAAAATACACGTCACCGCTGCCGAGCAGTTTTGGAGCTGACCCGGCGGTCATTTATTTATTTATTCATTTATTTAGCCCCCGGGGGGGCCAGCCACGCAGCACATCTTGAGTAAAACCAGAATGTTTTATTACCTTGTTTGAACTCTGTCTCGTTGAAACTGTGCACACACACACTCTCGCGGGGCGACAGTCTGAAACGTACAAGCACCACTGATCGATATACTTTTCAGATTAGCAATAGCAATTTATTTATTTTAAGAATACCTTTCACTTCATCAAAATCTAATCAAAACTCCAGCGTTCTAAAAGTAGGTGGTTGTATGTATTTCTTATACGATGAAGGACTGCTGTTGTTCAACTGCGCCTGTAGATCAGCGAGTTAAATTACTGGTGTTGCACCCAAAGGACCGGGGTTTGCTTCCCGGCCATGGCATCTTTTTTTTGTTTGTTTCTGAGAGATCGGGCTGCAGTGAGCTGCTGGCTTTTGAGGACAGTGTGGGTCCGGTCAGAGGTTGCCTCATACGGATAAATTAACTGAAAACACTCTGTGAACTTTGCGTGTGTCTGGATTGGATGTGCAGCCGTGGATCAAAGCGCCGCATACAACTAGCAGGAGCTACGCGGGCTGTTTGTTACCGAAGGAGGAGGAAGAGCTAATTTTAGCCTTGGATTCGGGAGGGCATGATAAAAGAAGCAGCTAATGGCGGCGCACACAAACAGCTTTCGGTAAGTTATCTTAAGCTAGCACTAACAGTAAGTCAAACGAGTAATTAAAAAAAGCTAATTTTAAAACTACAACAGATTTGAGATACTTGCAGTTACAGAGGGCGGAGACAGAGTTTTGACGGGCGTGGACTTCAGAGCTCATTATCATAAACAGGTCATTTAGAACGGAAGTTAGAAATGGCAGAATTAAAAAGGGTATAATTTATTATCTAAGAATTATTTTGTGTATTAAATTGAATGAACGGGTCTGGATAGCACACAGACATACCATCAAAATTTAAAAAACCCATATTTTTCATTCATTCAACCTTTATTTAGTCAGGTAAATCTTTTGAACCTCATGGGCTCATTTACGAAAGCGACCTGCTAAAACTAAAGAACAATGAACAGCAGTGGTAGAATTTCCTTAAACAATAAACAAACAAACAATAAACAATAGAAAACAAAAGAGAGAAAAAAACAAAAGAAAGTTTTTTTTTTTTTAAACAAAGTATCAAAAAACTAGCAAAACATTATAAGGTAGACGTATAAAATCAAAGACAGGAACAAATCTGCATTGGTTTTTGCCAGGATTCCAACAGATTCTGAAAACCATTTAGAGAAGTCAAGGTCGAGAGCTTCAGATCTTTTTGTAAGATATTCCATGAAGCAGGAGCGGAGTAGGAGAAGGCCCTTTTTCCAAGTTCAGTCCTCACTGACGGAACACTGCAGGTAATCATGTCCTGAGAGCGCACACTGTAGCTGCACTCACGTAAAGACATGTAGGAGGAGATGTATGAGGGCAGCAGACCAAGAAGTGATTTAAAGATGAAAATGTACCAGTGGAAGAGTCTGCGTGAGGTTAATGATGTCCAGTTAACCAGTGAATACAGGGTGCAGTGGTGGGTACGATAATCACAACCAGTTATGAATCTTAGTGCACCATGATAGACAACATCCAACATCCGCAGGGTGCTTGTAGGAGCATTCATGTAGAGAATGTCACCGTAATCAATGGAGGGAAGGAAAGTCACAGACACAAGGCGTTTCCTAACATTCAGTGATAGACATGATCTGTTTCTGAAAAAGAAACCCAGTTTAACTTTCAGTTTCTTCACTAGGTTTTCCACGTGGAGTTTAAAAGAGAGATGTGAATCGATCAGGATACCCAGATATTTATAGGAATCAACAAACTCAATAGGGACACCATTTGAAGATAAAATCAGAGGAGGATCTGCTGGAACCGCCTTCCTATTTGAAAAAAACATCCCTTTTGTTTTATCAGCATTTAGGACAAGTTTGAGACGGAACAAATCTGACTGGATGATGTCAAAAGCGGATTGCAGTAACTGGAAAGCCTTAGCAACTGTTTTAGCTCGGCAGTAAACAACTGTATCATCAGCATAGAAATGTAAGGATGCATCAGGGATGCAGTGACCTACATTAGCTATGTAGATTGTAAAGAGAGTGGGTCCTAAAACTGAGCCTTGTGGTACACCATTTTTAACTGTTAAATAGCTGGAAGAAGTACCGTTATGTTGAACACATTGCCTCCGATTGGAAAGATAGTTAGAAAACCAACCGATGGTGTGATCAGAGAAACCGATTTCTGAGAGCTTATGACACAGGATGTTATGATCCACAGTGTCAAAAGCTTTAGACAGGTCTAAGAAAAGTGCAGCACAATAGTCCTTAGCATCCAATGCTTCAACAACATCATTCAGAACCTTCAGAGAAGCAGTTGTTGTGCTGTGTTTTTTCCTGAAACCAGATTGATGAAGAGGTAAGATGTTAAATGAGTCCAGATAATTTTTGATCTGAGAGTTTATCAGTTTTTCTAGAACCTTGGCTAAGATGCAGAGTTTAGAGATCGGTCGATAATTGTTCAGTGAGGTGGGGTCACCTCCCTTCAGCAAAGGAAGAACAAAGGCTGTTTTCCAAGCATCCGGAATGGTGTTTTGGCTTATGGACAGATTAAAGATGTGGGTCACAGGGACTGTGATGATATGAGCAGCCAGCCTTAAGAAATAAGGTGGAAGTTCATCTGGACCTGCAGATTTTTTTGGATCAAGATCATTTAACAGTTTATTTACCTCACTGACTGAGAACGTGAAAAAGAGAAAAAGAGAAGGTGTGATTAACAGATGGTTGACTTGTAGGAGGGATTTGATTTGTAGAAGTTTGATTATTAGATAAAGTGGCTGATTTTCCGTTTGTAACTGTGTCAAATAATGAACTAGAAGCAACAAAATGTTTATTGAAACAGTTCAGGATCTCGTGCTTATTTGACACAGGAACAGAGTCAACAAGAAATTGTGATGGGAGGTCAGATGATTGGGGGGTGTCTGAGAGAGATTTAATGGTTTTCCAGAATTTTTTAGGATCGTTTCGTTTAGGTCCCCTTTAAGCAGATGAGTTATTGTGGAGAAGAGCTGTTTAGAGTTTACAGGGCAGGTGTTGATGATGTTGGAATAATATTTGGAGTGTGCTTCTTTAAGAGAATAGGCGTTCATAAAGGTAACAAAAATATATAAATTAGTAAGAAATGTTTCCCAAACAGTAGAGGCTTTGAAATGAATCAGGAACGTTTAGTTCTGTCCGTGTTCTTGCAGGTCCAGCAGCTCAGTCATGGCTTTAACGGAGGTGGAGTTTCATTTTTTGTAGTTTTAGGACTTGATTGTTTCCTGAAGGGCTTGAAAACCTTTGGAAGAGACACCAACTTGTAGGGGTTTTCTTGTAAGAAACTGCTTTATGGGTTTCTTCTTTGGACTCGACCACATACTCTGCAGCACTTGGGACGTTCTTTTCTATGTTGTAGATCAACTCCCCCTGAATTTCCAACAGCGTGGCCATGTCAGCAAACATCTCATGCAGCTCTTTGATGCTGCATTCAAGGCTGACGATGTCCTGGTGACGATTCTCATTCTCAGTCAGAGCCTGACTTGAGACGCGTGTGTCAGAGGTAATCTCAGATATGAAGATGGTCAGATTGTCCCTTTGCAGCATCTCCTCCAGCTCGTCATCTGTTGTCACTTTATCCACGATCTCCAGCTGTCTCTGAATTTTCACTTTGAATTTTTCTCAAAAGGAGACCTGAGCCTTATGGTGACCCCTCATGACCTCAGCAAACCAGCGGGTCAGGTGTGAGTGCTGATTCCTCTGAATACGATGGATTACTGAGGCACACATACTGTTGTCATCTGCTGGCAAGTTTATCTGCATTCATTTGAACATGGCTCTGACCAGGTTGGCATTTGTTTTGGTCTCGTTGTTCAGCAGCTTCAGCTTCCCTTTGATTTCCTTTTCTTGGTTTGAAGAGGAGAGGATGGGGCCTTGTCTCCTCTCCACTTCCTGTTTGACAGATTTTTTTTGATGAGCCGTCTCACCTCGCCCACCGTTTTGAAAAAATCCTCCATGTTTGTGCTTTCTGCTGATGAATGTGTCATAGTATCCAGCTGCTGTTTGCTTTGTTTGTCCTCCAGAACCTCAGATTTCAAAGTCAGAACTCCAACTTTGAGGGTTATTTCCTGTTGAAGTTTCTGTCTTGGACCATGTTAGCTTAGCACCCGAACATAAATAACTAAAATCATCAAATGCTAGGTTTTAGGGCAGCACAGTGGCACAACTGGTAGAGCTGCTGCCTCTCAGCTAGCAGGTCCCTGGTTCAAATCCCGGTCCGGGGGCCTTTCTGGGTGGAGTTTGCATGTTCTCTCTGTGCATGGGTTTTCTCCGGGTGCTCCAGTTTCCTTCCACAGTCAAAAAACATGCATGTTAGGCTGATTGGTAACTCTAAATTGACCCTAGGTATGAGTGAGTGAGACAGGTCCCTCTTGTGAATGAGTCCCCGTGGCTCAACGAGGCTAGCCTGTATAAATAAAGGTTGAATGAATGAATGTGTTGATCCATAACAGCTTTCTTAGACTTAAGGAGTGATTTTGTACTTGGTTGTGACTTCATTTAACTTTTATTGAAAATAATCATTCCTTCATTTGTTGATCTGTTCTTTTATTAATTCAACCTTTATTTATACAGCCATTAGCCAGCCATCAGGTGAAAAAAAGGAACCCAGACCCAGACCAGTGGTCATTCCGTAGTTGCAGGAGTTTCAGAGACATTGAGACGTTTATTCTATAAACACAACGTCCCAGTGGCTTTTAAACCCCAAAATACATTACGGCAAAGACTGGTTCATCCCAAAGATCCAGTCCCCCGGCACAAACAGAGTAATATTGTGTATGATGTTCAGTGTCAGGAGGGCTGTGATCAGTCTTATATCAGGAAACTAAACAGCCACTGGCCAAAATGATGGCCCAGCACAGAAGATCAACATCATCAGGTCAGGACTCTGCAGTCTACACTCATCTCCAGGTCAGAGGTCACTCTTTCAGGGATGAAGATGTTCACATCCTTGATAGAGAGGAACAATGGTTTGAGAGAGGAGTAAAGGAGGCCATCTTTGTGAAAAGAAACCATCCATCATTAAACAGAGGTGGAGGCCTCCGGGTTCAACTGTCCCCTCTTACAATGCTGTTATTGCTAGTATCACTCAGCCCTCTGTGAATAGCAAACAACCATCAGGGTGTTAACGATCCATTGTTAGGCTGATGGTCCTCCTTGATCATGTGAGCAGCTGGTTTCGGCTGTCATCAGCCACCATGGTTGATCCACTGTGAGAGGGTGCTATTTATAAGACTGAGCTGAATACATCTCAGACTGATGAAGTCTTTCGGATGAAAGACGAAACGTTTCTACAGTTTTTTTGCTTTGTTCTGTTTTTTGAATGTCCAGAGGACCAGACTTACCTTTTTTAGATTTTTCTATCTGGATTATTGAGCATGCATCAGGGTATTTATTTATACAGGTTAGTCTCATTGAGTCACAAAGACTCATTTACAAGAGAGAGCAGTTTTAAACAAACAAACAAAAACAGATGAGGTACACACAACAATAAACAGTCATTAAAAGCATATAAAATAAAATGTAAATAAACGTAGATATATAAAATGAAATAAAAACAAGCTACGATATGAAACGGACTGAACCTTGTGGTACACCATTGTTAACATTTAGATAACTGGACAAAGTACCATTATTTTATTTATAAATTTATTCATTTTAAAATACAATACAAAAGAATCCCATAAATGATAAGATACAAAATATAAAATGAAAGGTAGGAAAAAGAAGCAAAAATCTTATTATATCTGCCCCTTTTTTTCAAACAAATAGTTCAAACAATAATAATTTTCAAGTAACAGAACAAAATGAATAACACTTTCTAATTTTATAACTCTAATACAATACACAGTATGCTACTTCATATATATTTTTTAACAATTCAGTTTTGATCATTTTCTTAAATGTACACATTGACTTGGCATTTTTAACGTCACTCTCCAAACCATTCCACAATCCAATTCCCTGGATTGAGGTAGACCGTCCCTTAGTTCTGAATTGTGGTTTTACAAACATCTCTTTCCCCTTAAGATTATAACAACTTTGTCTTTAAACAAAATGTATTTGGATATTTAGAGGTAATGCGTTATTCTGAGCCCTACATAACTGATAAAATATTATAATCTACCAAATCATGGAACTTCAATAACTTCAGTTGATAAAATAATGTACTTGATGGATGACAGTAATGTTTCTTTCTTACAGCTCTTTTCTGTAAAACAAAAATACACTTTGTAATTGTTTTACACGCCTTCCCCCAAACATCAATACAATATATTAAGTGTGGAACAATGATTGTGTTATACAACAAATACAGAGCTTTATTATTTAATAAGTCTCTGACTTTGTACAGTACTGCAATAGATTTAGCTATTTTTATTCTTACAGAATTTATGTTGTTTCCATGTCAGTTTGTCATCAATGATAACACCCAAAAACTTCACCTCACTCACGCTACAAACCTCAACACTCTCAATTTTAAATGGAACATCAACAGTTTTCTTTTTATTACTGAATATCATGTAATTAGTTTTATCTAGATTTAATGATACTTTATTAAGTATAAACCAAGTTTGTATTTTGACTAATTCTGTCTTCATCAACTCCAACATCTGTTCAATATCTTTACCCAAACAAAAAAATGTGGTATCATCTGCAAAAAGGACACATTTAAGGAGTCCTGACATATTTACCATCTTTGTACACATTTTGTTGAACACATTAAACATTATTCCATACCGGGAGTCGAACCCGGGCCGCCTGGGTGAAAACCAGGAATCCTAACCGCTAGACCATATGGAATTTTTTGTGTGTTTTTTAAAAAATTTTAACCTTTAATAGCCAGGCTGATCCCCTTGAGATAACATATACCTGTACATGTTCATACATGTTTTTTTCAAGGAAAGCCTGGGCCTGAAGGCAGCTTGTCATTTTCAAGGGAGGAGTTGATGGGGTGTTTTTTTCTGTGGGAGAAACCGGAGTACCCGGAGTAAACCCATGTGTGCAGTGAGAAGACGCAAGCACTGAAAGGAGAACCTGTCGTCTCACAGAAAAACAATGTCTGGGCCCCTTGGTAAAAGGTCATCTTCAGGTGACGCAGTTGTTGGTGGGGACCCCCAGTAAAAGATGGGAATTTTCAAGGGAGGAGTTGATGGGGTGTTTTTTTCTGTGGGAGAAACCGGAGTACCCGGAGTAAACCCATGTGTGCAGTGAGAAGACGCAAACACTGAAAGGAGAACCTGTCGTCTCACAGAAAAACAATGTCTGGGCCCCTTGGTAAAAGGTCATCTTCAGGTGACGCAGGGTAGACAGTCGTCTGCCTGCGCGAATTTGTCTTAATTTTCTTCATAAATTTGATTACCTTTTTAAACCTGACTCTTCCTACAGATGGGGTCTTTGTTAGGTCTTTCTCAAACTTTAAATTTGCATCTTTTATAAAAGCCTTGTCTTTTTTATCTAGAAGATCCTTTAATCTATCAAGTTCTTTTTTGTGAGTGCTGGTGGCTCTTTCAAGATTTTCCTCAGCAGAAAGCAATTTAGATCGTAAATCGTTATTTTCACACATTGCCTTCTTTAGCTCTCATGTAAAAGAAGAACTAAAAAAGAAACTGATCTTTGACAAGAAAGACAAAGAATGCGAGTGCTGCTTAACAATTAAGCTTTATTTAAATGAACATTTCTAAATCACACCATTTTGTATTTAACATCTTTTAAATTCAAAATACATAAAAAAATTAAATTGAGTGTTTGGAATACAATTTTTATGAACATGTTACGTTATTTAAGATTTGAAATGATATCAAAATGGATATCAAGATATATAAAATATAACAGTTAAACTTTATAAAACATTTGATATTTAAAATTTGATATAGAAAATTATTTCAGATTTTTAATGTTTTTGAACATCTAAATTAAAGCTGTAGTATGTAACTTTGATAGCAAAATGTTTTTTGACACTGTCACAATGTCATGTCAGCAGTAGACAGACCTTGATTTTTTTGCAGATTATATGTCTGTTGCTTTTCTGTAATGGTGAGGGAAAATTTAAACAAATGTTTTTAAAGGACCTCGTTCTTAGAAGTTACATATTGCTGCTTTATAGCTTAATCTGGAACATATTTCTATAAAAGATATACAAGACTATGTAGTAAACTGTCAAATTTCTACAAACTGTTTTTGAACATGTATTCACATGACACTTCATGCGACTAGATCGCTGTGGTGACCCCTAACGCAGGGAAAAAGCTGAAAGAAGAAAAAGCTGAAAGAAAAAAATAATAATAATAAATTCACATGACACTAAGGCTGCAGTACATAACTTTTATTAAAAAATTTAAACATATTTGTTAAAACTATCAGTATGTTATGTCTATATGAGACAAAGCTAATTTTTTCACCAGTTATTTGTCACACGTCTTACTGATTACTACTATGTAATAACATAGTGATAGTCTAAACAAATGTTTAAAAAACATTTTTGTACAGGGGAAATACTACAGCTTAAAAGTTGTTTTTACATATTAATATAAAAGATTAAATTATTTAGAAAAGTATGTAAGATTTCTAAAAACATTTTGAACATGTAATCAACATGACATTAAATCAGTGAAATGTAACTTTTCAGTTTGACTAATGGTGCATTCACACCTAGCCTGGTTAAAACCAAACCCTGTCCTTCACTTCGCTTCAGACAAGGGTCTGGACTTTTTCCATAGAGAAACGATTCTTGCTGGAGGCGTTGGCCTCTGCTGAGGAACAAAACCATTGGATATTTTGAACAGGGAAAGCATTCTGCTCCCTCCCCTCAGAGCCACCCCCCGTGCTCTGGTGAACTTGACTGACAACTGCTCCGCCTCCTGCAGCTTTTCTCTCGCTGCGCAAATTCTGTGTTTATATGTTAATAAAACATTTTAATAAAATAGAATAAAACCATGGATTATTATTTTACACAGTAAAGGTTTATTATGGCGATTATATAAATGTAAAGTAATTATTTCTGAATTATTTATATTGAAAGGGAAGAAACAGTCAACAATCTGGAACTTTTTTGTCACGTTTATTTTTTAAATATTTTTTAGGAAGTGAATTATAAAAATACTTCTCTCATAACACAACAAAAAAACAAAATGTTGCTTGATTTTGTGAACAATTTTCAACTTCTACTATATTTATCACATGTAGGACAGTATGTGAGCCCCTTCTTGTTTGCTCTGGTGATGGACCGACTAACAGATGAGGTCAGGCAGGAATCCCCATGGTCTATGATGTTTGCAGATGACATTGTGATATGTGGTGAGAACAGGGAACAGGTGGAAGAGAACTTGGAGAGGTGGAGGTATTCACTTGAAAGAAGAGGAATGAAAGTCAGCCGTAGTAAGACAGAGTACATGTGTGTGAATGAGAGGGAGGTGGAACAGTGAGGCTACAAGGAGCAGAGGTCACAAAGGTGCAGAACTTCAAGTACTTGGGGTCCACTGTCCAGGAAAATGGGGAATGTGGTAAAGAGGTGAAGAAGAGAGTCCAGGCAGGATGGAGTGGATGGAGAAAAGTTTCAGGAGTGATTTGTGACAAAAAGGTGTCAGCAAAGGTCAAAGGAAAAGTTTACAAGACAGTGGTGAGACCAGCTATGTTGTATGGTCTGGAGACAGTGTCATTGACAAAAAGACAGGAGAAAGAACTGGAAGTAGCAGAAATGAAGACGTTGAGGTTCTCCTTAGGAGTGACAATCTGAATTTATGTGTTGTTTCCAGCATAATTTATCATCAATGGTGATACCCAAGAATCTCACCACATAAACTCTCTGAATCTCAGATCCATCAATTAAAAAAGGTACATAGATCGATTTATTTTTATTACTGAATATCATGTGGCTAGTTTTACCTAAATTCAATGTTAATTTATTAATTTTAAACCAAGTCTGAATTTTATCAAGTTCTGACATCATCAATTTCAAGGTTTGTTCTATATTGTCACCACTACAAAAAAAAGTGGTGTCATCAGCAAAAAGAATGCATTTCAGGAGTCCTGGGACCTGTACCAAATCATTTATGTATAATAGAAATAAATTTGGTCCTAATATCGATCCCTGAGGAACTCCACATGTAATAGTGTTGAACTTTCACCTCATCCATTTGCACAAACTGTTTCCTATCACTCAAATAAATATTGGTGCCAATATTGACAGCCTAAGAATTGGCGTTTATGCACCCTCTGCTAACTGAGAGAACTAGAGAGTTATGAAAGACATAACATTTTGTACATAATCACACATGTTGTGTGAGCTGTTGGCGTGATTTTCATATAATTTGGAGAATATTTGGGGTAAATATAGGGGGGTGCCAATATTGACAGCCTAAGAATTGGCGTTCCTCAGGGATCGATATTAGGACCAAATTTATTTCTATTATACATAAATGATTTGGTACAGGTCCCAGGACTCCTGAAATGCATTCTTTTTGCTGATGACACCACTTTTTTTTGTAGTGGTGACAATATAGAACAAACCTTGAAATTGATGATGTCAGAACTTGATAAAATTCAGACTTGGTTTAAAATGAATAAATTAACATTGAATTTGGGTAAAACTAGCCACATGATATTCAGTAATAAAAATAAATCGATCGATGTACCTTTTTTAATTGATGGATCTGAGATTCAGAGAGTTTATGTGGTGAGATTCTTGGGTATCACCATTGATGATAAATTATGCTGGAAACAACACATAAATTCAGATAAAACTAAATTAACTAAAACTATTGTAATATTTTAACGAGTTAAAATTTATTAAATGATAAGGCACTTTATTTGTTGTATAATACATCATTTATGCCGCACTTAATTTATGGTGTTAACGTCTGGGGTACAGCGTGTAAATCAATTACAATGCCTATTTTTACATTACAGAAGAGAGTTATTAGAATTATTACCAGAAAATATTTCCATCATCCATCAAGCATTGTGTTTTATCAAATGAAACTGCTGAAGTTTTATGATTTAGTTGATTATAATATTTTGTTAGTTTTGTACAAAGCACAAAATAATAGACTTCCTTGAAATATTCAAAAATACAGTATTTTGTCAGAAGAACGAGCAGTTATAATCTTAAGGGGGTGAATCTTTTTGTTAAACCATATTTTAGGACTAGTTCACAGGGAAGATCTACCCTAATTCGAGGAATGGGGTTATGGAATTAATTGGATTCAGACATTAAAGAGATTGATTCACTGGCTGCTTTCAAAAGACTGATTAAGCTTAATCGGTTAAAATTATACATTAGAATATATTTGAATTTAACTGTTGTATGTGATGCGGAAGGTATAAAAAAATATATAAAATATATAATATAAAATTAAAAATTATAAATTTAGTTGTTCTTTTCTTTTCTTGGAAATCAAGTGAGTTGGTTGTATGAAGAGTTTATTGTAGGTTGAAACTAAGTTATGAAAATCAAAATAGTTGGTTATATGAATTGTTTATTGGAGTATAAAGGGCAGAAAAAATAAGATTTTTTTTTCTTCTGCCGCCTTTCATTTTATTTTGTCTGTTTTTTTATTTTCTTCTACTGTATGTATCATGTTGTGTGTTTTTATAAAAAATTAATTAATAAATAGAGTGTAAGTTGGGCCCAAATTTTTTATGTTTTGATTCATTTTCCATCTTTGTTAGCTATTGGTTGGAACTATTTAATTGAAAATTTTGGATGATTTTGGACCACCTTTGTCCTTATGTCCTGCCCCTTTCATACTCATCAATTTATAATCAATTAATAGTCAAAATACCAAAAGGAGACAAGTTCTTTCAACTAAACATAAAGATATACAATTGTTTTAACAGTATTTATATCATCAATAGACTTTTAAAACACTCACTACTGTATATAGAACATATTTTGCAATAAGCTCCTTTTTAAATCGTTTTTTTAAAGGTTGTTTTTGCTGTGCTCCGTTTAAGAACACCAAGAGAGAGTCCAGCATGTTGTTTTGAACACCACTTTATTGTGCCGTGTCACATCTGACAAAAATCATCTGAAGTCATCTTCACTTCTATACCTTTTTACTCCACCATGTAAAACCTAGTGAGCCGTGTCACATCTGACAAAAATCATCTGAAGTCATCTTCACTTCTATACCTTTTTACTCCACCATGTAAAACCTAGTGAAGAGTTATACTGACACCTAGTGGATAAACTGTTTTATTGACTCCACACACCGACAAAACTAAACCTCTTCCTGGTTGTTGTTTTTTAAAATGTCCTTCTCCTCTTAAATTGCAACTCCCCTCTCTGTCACAAAACATTTTCTGGAAGTTGATGATTTCGGACATTAAACATTATTCATCGGACAGTGTACAGTGTTACAGTAAAGCGTTCGCCTCCAACGAGATCAGATAAAGGGGTCAAAACAGTTTTTTCTTAAATTTAAATAGCATAAAACTCCACCTTTAAAGGTCATTCATAGTTAAACAACTCGATTATATTATGGATATGTTTAAAAGTTGCCTCAAAAGTCATATTTATATCCGTTTTCTCATCAACATGCGGTACTTTCAGCAATGGGCGGAGCCCCATGCGCGTTCCCGCGACAGGGGGTGCAATCCACAGCAGGCATGCTCTTCTCGGCACACCCCGGCTTTGAACACCGTGGTCCAACCACGTCTGTTCTTAAAAAATTAAAAAATAAATCTAACTAGCGTTTAATGCTAGCATTAGCAACTGGAAGCTAGCGGACAGATGGATGATTACTTGACGTAAAGTTTACATAAATGGTGCATGCATGACTTCAAAGGTTAATGACGCATCAAAGGCTACATGACGTAATAAAGCTCGCGTGACGTCTGTTTACGTCATCAGATCAAGGCTTTAAAAGTACCGTGGCACACTGATATGCAGACAGTCCGTATGAGAGCAGAGGTGAGAGCAGAGGTGAAAACATATCGGTCTGTGAAAACATTCAGTATTTAGTCGTGTGAACCAAGAGGATAAAAAAATGGAAAAAGATCTGCTAACTGAACATGCAGAAAGAATGGTGATTGACCAGGGAATTAAAATAACAGAACTGCAGTCATTTTACGATGATCTGAAAGCAGATTTAGAAGAAAGGCTTCAAATCCAGGAAGCAGAATACAAAGAGTCACTTCAACTGCATGAAAACCTTCTCATTAAGGAAAAAACTGCCAGGATGAACGTGGAACAAGACTTTGAAAAGTATGTTCAAGAATGTAACCAACGCGATTTATTTACAATAACAATTTCTGCTGAGATGAAATACTGTGAACTCAAGAAAGAATTTGATAAACAGAAAGCTGTCAATGAGATAGCAAATGCTCGAATTAAGTTTCTGTCAGGACGAAATAATCGACTGTTACATGGCTTCAAGGTAATGAGAGATGAAGTAATGTTGCAGACGTGTGAAAATACGTTGAACGACCAGGGAATTATAGAGTTCCAGCACTCGGACGAAGAACTGCAGTCAGCTTACGATGATCTGAAACGCCTGAACGCAGATTTAGAAAGAACAATTGAAATCCAGGACGCAGAATCCAAAAGTTCACGTCACCTATATGAAATCCTTCTCATCGAGGAAAAAACAGCTAGGATGAGCGTCCAAGAAGACTTTCAAAAGTACGTCCAAAAATATAACAAACAAGATTTATTTAGTAGAACAATTTCTGCTGAGCTGAAATATGGGAAACTACAGAAGGAATTCAATGAACAGAAAGCTGTTAATGAGATAGCAAATGCTCGAATGAAGTTTCTGATAGGACAAAAAAATAAACTCTTAAGGCGCTTCAACGCAATGAGAGCTGAAACAAAGAAGGCAATGTGTGAAAATAACGATTTACGATCTAAATTGCTTTCTGCTGAGGAAAATCTTGAAAGAGCCACCAGCACTCACAAAAAAGAACTTGAAAGATTAAAGGATCTTCTAGATAAAAACGAGGCTTTTATAAAAGATATAAATTTAAAGTTTGAGAAAGACCTAACAAAGACCCCATCTGTAGGAAGAGTCAGGTTTAAAAAGGTAATCAAATTTATGAAGAAAATTAAGACAAATTCGCGCAGGCAGACGACTGTCTACCCTGCGTCACCTGAAGATGACCTTTTACCAAGGGGCCCAGACATTGTTTTGCTGTGAGACGAC
>JBBPBX010060578.1:8925-21397 GCA_038048925.1 Garcialebias charrua
AACCTTAGGATTCAAAGAGGGGGGCCAGTGGTGTCGTGTAAATGATCCACAGAACTGCAGAGAGAAAGGTGCAGTTTCACTCAAAATATGCGCCATGTAAACGGCCCCTTGGTTTAAAATTCTGATCTAAAAGGCAGTGGGTGATAAGCATTCATCAAAGTTCATGCTCAGTCATCCAGGTACAAAATCCAGTCATGGCCAATCAGGTCATCTGGACAGTTTCTTTTTTGTGAAAAGACGTTTCACCATCTATCTGGAGGGCTTCATCAGTCTGAGGAGTCACAAGTAAACAGTTTTCCCCACTAAGCAGTAAAACGGTACAAGTGGGTGTACCGAACCGTTTCGGTACACCACGTTCGGTTTGGTCCACCTGCGTACCGTTTCATTGTTGTTTTTTTTCACTCATTAAACGTTATTAACGGGGGAGTATATGCACCGCGGAACAAAATTTCCTGGGCGCGTTTCAGCACGGAGCTATTATCGCGCAGCACGCGTAGCTTTTAGCCGTTAGCATCTCGTGCGGTCTCCTGTTTGTTAACGTTAAGCTTTCTTGTTAAAAGACGAGCGCACATTCAAAGCTGTGTGGACGTTGTTTCATGAAGACTCTGCAGCAGCAACACGTCTAACGTGAACGCGCTGGAAACTATGTCATCCGAACATGAACGAAGCAACAGCAGCTGTATTAAAACTACTTCATCAGGTGATTCAGATTGGTCCAGAGCAAACACAAGCTGTATGGGTTTTTAAATCTCTGAATCTAAGTTTGAATGTTGTTATATGCGCAGGCTTTAAAGTTACTGATCCTCGCTATGAGACATTCATCACGTCAACACTTCAAAAAAGTTCAGCTCTTTATGAAAAAACTAATTGATGTTGTCGACAAGCCCTGGACCAGATTAAAGCCCTGATGATGATGAAGAGTGATTCAACCGTTCAAGAGGTATTGTTCTTTTATTATTATTATTATTATCTAAATAATCTTTTTTATTTATTTAAATCATAATCTTATTAACTTGTTTTTTTTTTACCTCTTTGTTTTTTATTTCCAGTCTGGGACAGAGGTAGCTGCTCTCTTCTTCCACTTCAGGGAAATCCACCTGCAGCTAAGAAGTGTGTGATGACTGAACTGAACTCTGAACTTTTCCAGGACCTGTCCCACCAAGAAGAGGTTGTGAGTACAGTAATGAGGACAAATACAGCCACACTGCTGCTACTGGACAAAAACTTGATTAGTTAGATTGTAAACAGTCTGTTGCTGCTTATTGTTCTGGTTCTGACTGTTATTGTATTTACAGGAAACCCTCGACCTACGTCACCCGCGACCTACGGCAATTCAGACTTACCATCATCATATTTAATAAAAATATGAATTTAAAAAAAATATATATATATTTTTTTTTTTTGTGTGTGTTTAAATGTTATTAATTTCATGTGTACAGCACTTTGTTGCAGCTGTGGTTGTTTTAAATGGCTTTATAAATAAAGTATAATTATTAATATTATGTTTTTATTACAATTTTATCGTATTTACGCAACTTCCGGTCGTTTCCGGTCGCCATTTTACAATTCCCAAGTGCGGTCAATGGAGCTCCGCCATAGAGGCTCCTGTCAGCTGGCTCTGGAGGACCGTGTGTCCGATCAGGGTTGCCTCATACGGATAAATTAGCTGGAAACACTCTGTCAACTCTGTGGACGTCTCAGGCCCGGAGGAGCAGCCGCCGACCGCCCCGCGATCGCTCCCACAGATTGGTCCAGGCTGCTGTTAGGCGGGGCCTAACAGCAGCTAACGCCGAGCAGCTTGTTTTGGATGGAGGAACATCGCGGAGAAACGGCTTTCAGTAAGTTTTTTTTTCTGGCTCCAAATGTATGAAGTTAAGAAGCTAACAGTCCTTCTTTTAAACAGTTTTGACCACGTGTGTGCGTGTGGAGCATAAGGAAGCTGGGGGAGCTCCGACGGGTGCAAGAGCTAATGCTAAAAGACGAAAGCAGGCTTTGACCAGCTCAAAGTAAGAAATTACAGTGTACAGTACTGTATATTTTTTATTTATTGTATTCATTTACTGTACATGTAAAGTTCTGTGCATGTTTATGGCCTAGTATGTCCGCTTGTTCAGTCTCATGCCGTTAAATGTGTGTTCGGCGCTCCGTTAGCGGTATAGCCGCGACCTATGTCAGAAACGCGGACCTACGATCGGCACGTGTTTTTGGTCCGTGAGGTATGACAACATCGACCTTAGGTCCGGAACCCTGACGTAACTCAAGGGTTACCTGTATTAAGATTTTTATTATTGTTCATATACAGGTGACCCCCTACCTACGACTCCATCGACCTACGGCCGCCCGGACCTACGAACGTATCATATTTAATAAAAATATGAAATTATTGTATTAAAAAAATATATATTATTTATTTTTTTTATTTATTTTTTTTTGTGTTTAAATGTTCTTAATTTCATGTGTACATCACTTTGTTGCAGCTGTGGTTGTTTTAAAGGCTTTATAAATAATAATTATGATAAAAATGATCATTTCTGATCATTTTTGTCATGATTGCGCAATCTTGCGCAGCAAGTAGAAGGTCTTCAGTTTACACGGTCACAAGTTAATGTAGAACACCGAACGCCATTTTAGGTTCAGTCACGGGAGCCTTTGAAGGTCTCCAGTTTAGACGGTCACAAGTTAATGTAGAACACCGTACGCCATTTTAGGTTAGCTGCCGGGAGCCGGCTTTTGAAGACGGGACCAGGATCGCCTCATATGGATTAATTACTAGCTGGAAACGTCTCTGTGAACTTTGTGGATGTCTCAGGCAGCTGCAGATTTATCGCCGATCGTGCCAGGCCGCCGCGCGAACACCTCCGGCCTGGCTAGCTCCAGAAGCTAACACGGGAGCTAACACGGCAGCAGCGGCTTTGACACCTCAAAGTAAGAAATTATATTTTTATTTAATTTATATTTTTATTACTGTACTGTATTAATTAATTACACTGTGTTAGGTGTGTTAGGATAGGCGAAGTACAGTACTGTACAGTACTGTACTTGGTACCACAAAAAAAAAAATTTAAAATACAGGACATCCCCGAGTGACGAGTGGACGGAAAGACTGACCTGTGAACAGATCGACCTGCGAACCGTTCTTAGGTCCCGAACTCGTTCGTAAATCGGGGTTTGGGTGTAGTTTATTTATTGTAGAGTGCTGTTTATTTAAAATATCATCCAAATTGGTCACTTTTATTTATTACTACAATACAATACAAACGTATTTTTGGCATATTTTCAAAATAAACATTTTGTAAGTCTTTAGAAACCGTCCATCATTAAACAGGGGTGGAGGCCTCCGGGTTCAACTGTCCCCCACTTACAATGCTGTTATTGCTGGTATCACTCAGCCCTCTGTGAATAGCAAACAACCATCAGGGTGTTAACGATCCATCGTCAGGCTGATGGTCCTCCTTGATCATGTGAGCAGCTGGTTTCGGCTGTCATCAGCCAACTGGTTGATCCACTGTGGGAGGGTGCTATTTATAAGACTGAGCTGAACACAGCTTCTCAGACTGAGGAAGTCTTTCGGACGAAAGACGAAACGTTTCTACAGTTTTTTTTTTTTTGTTTTGTTTTGTTTTTTGAATGTCCAGAGGACCAGACTTAGCTTTTTTGGATTTTTCTACCTGGATTATTGAGCATGCATCAGGGGGGTTTGTAAGTCTTTATTTTGTCTTTTTTTTTGTACCGAAAATTAACCAAACCGAACCCTCCTTGTAATTGAACCGAACCGAAATGTGATTTTAGCGTACCGTTACACCCCTACTAAGCAGTACACTCCTTTAGTGGAATATTGGCCATTATTGGATTTTGTACCTGGATGATTGAGCCTGAACTTTGATGTCTTGAACCTCTTTGGCTGTGGCTGCCTGCCTGGGAGGAGTAGACGGGGGACAGGGCAGCACCCAGAAACATCTTATCACTAGCAAACTGATTGGTCCACTAAAGGAGTGTACTGCTTAGTGGGGGAAACAATTTACTTGGAACTCCTCAAACTGATGAAGCCCTTCGTATAAAGGGAAAAATGCCTTTCCACAAAAAAGAAACTGTCCAGATGACCTGACTGACCATTATTGGTGATATGCATTTGTTTATGGAATGAAATGTTTTTAATTTAATTTTGTTTTGATATATAAAACCTCCATCCATCCATCCATTGTCTTCCGCTTATCCGGGGTCGGGTCACGGGGGTAGCAGCCTAAGTAAGGAGGCCCAGACTTCCCTCTCCCCAGCCACTTGGGAGGAGCTCCTCCGGGGGAATCCCAAGGCGTTCCCAGGCCAGCCGAGAAACATAGTCCCTCCAGCGTGTCCTGGGTCTTCCTCTGGGTCTCCTCCCGGTGGGACATGCCCGGAACACCTCACCAGGGAGGCGTCCAGGAGGCATCCTAACCAGATGCCCGAGCCACCTCAACTGGCTCCTCTCGATGTGGATATATAAAACCTTATCATTAAAAAAGGCTTTTCTTTTCTTTACTTTTATTTTTAGCAAAATTGTGTGTCTATAGCAAAATTGTGTGTCTATACTTGACCATAAAACTACTGTAGTCAAACTAGAAGAATGACAGCTTCAGCCACATAACTTTTCTTCCAAGTCAAAGTATTTTCCTTTGTCAACCACATAAAGGGGAAAACCTTGAGTGGAACACATGATGTAGGAATAAATCCTGCCATGAACAACAGCCGAACTGAAGGCTCTGAACACATGCACCTGCACGGACAAAACCAAAGAACTTCACTCAACAATTGGTTCCTCGTGTTGGTCATGTGCCACTCATCTCACTCAGTTGAAGGGGGCTTAAATGCATGTCTGTTTAATATGTGTGGCTGGCCAGTGTGTGAAATGCTAGTTTTGGTGATGTCATTTAAAGAAAGGGAATTAATCTGCTCTCAGAAGGTAGTTACAGAGAGGTATATGCCATGAATTTTAGCAATAAAACTCATTCTAGGTGGTTTTTAAGAACTGGCAAAATCTAGAGACAAAAGGCAAGAACGTTTTGTAAAAATGTTATAAAATTACAAAATTTCAGTTATTCCAACCTATCTGAATAGTGGTTAAGAAGATCAAGTGGAGAAAGAGTGCAAAACCAAAAACATGGAAGCTCCACACATGAAAGCGTTGTTCAATGCAACATTTTGAACCTATATCTACTTTGTATTTTGTCTTTATATTTGTCTTTAATTCATGAGATACTGACATTTTTTGTGTATTCATTAAATATTTTAATGGCTTTCTCAGAGTGGGCAGTCATTTTAAACTGACATGAAGAAAAAGTGTCTTGTTTAAGATGCATAAAATAAATAAATCCTTATCTGAAGGGGATATTATAATAGCTATTTCACCAAACTTGCAGAATTTTGCTCTCCAGATGTAAAAGCATCAATAACATCATTGCTTAAATGAATTTCAGATGAGACTATACTTATCTCTCAACCTTCTTGAGACAAGCTACTTTCAAAATAGGCATCTGCACAACAAAAGGATCGACACATGCTGACACTGCTCAATAATCCAGGTGTAAAAATCAAACAAGTTCTCAGGTCCTCTAGACAGATTTGTCTTAATTTTATTGCTGAAACGTTTCATATTTTGTCCAAAACACTTCATCAGTCTGAGGAACTGAACTAAACTCAGTCTTATAAATAACGCCTTCTCATAGTGGATCAACCAGTTCGATGGAGACATCAAGAAAAGGATTGGCTGTATTTTCAAGCAAACACATGATTTCTGTTAACATTTTATTTGCTACTTGAATAATTTAGGTGGAAGTTTTAATTGCCACTTTAAGATGTAGATATAATAATAATAATAATGAATTCAATTTATAACGTGCTTTTCATTAGTGAAAATCTCAAAGCGCTACACACATTGAATGCTACACACATTCATACACCGGTAGCGGCAGACTAACATGCAAGATGGTAGTCTTGGACTTAAATATGGCATATCTACCATATGGTAGATATGGACTTAAATGTATGGCAGTATCCAACTCACAGATCTTTTTTACTAATGGCAAAAAAAAAGAGATCAAGCAATCACTGCCAAACTTTTAGTGGGTGATTGATTATTACTAATGAAACCATTTTGTAACCACAGTCATTTGTTTAAAGTCTTTTTCTGTTCATTGAACAACAGAGGTATTGCACAACAGGCCTGATAATAGCTTGGTTTAATGCATTTATCAATAATGAAACATTAAAGACCATTTAGCAGTGTCTTTGAGAGATCACCTCCTGGTTATTAAGCTAAAAAGCAGCAATGCATTATAATAACATCACAAACACTAATGTCAGAATTTATGCAAGACCATTACAGTACAGTCAAAACATAATACTGTAAATGGCAATAGGATAAATATTTAAAATTTTGTCAATCAGCCAATCCAACAACTAGCAACTAACGCTTAACAACATACTGTATTTGCACAGGTGTGTTGAAGCTGATTTTTAATTTTGCAGTTACAGGTAGTCCCCGATTTACGAGCGAGATCCGTTACAACGAGGCGCTCGTAAACCGGAAATCTCGTAATTTGGAACGGCCGCCACGCTTCTCGTAAGTCCGGAAATTCGCTCGTAAATTGGAACGGTTTTGCTAGCGCGACTACAAACACTCGTTTTTCATCGAAAAACTGCTTATGAGTGCATAAAAATGATCGGAAACGTGTGTCCACATGTTTAGCTAACGAACTGTGGTGAAAAAACACAGGAAAACTCAGTATTTTTTGCGTTTTTTCCAATAATTCGCCAGCTCGTAAGTCCGGAACCTCGTAGATCAGAGCGCTCGTAAATCGGGGACTACCTGTATAATGGACCAGCAAACCCCATTCTTCTTACAACTGTGGAAGTGGGTCGTTAGCAGGAGAAAATAATACAAAGTTACTTATTTAGTGTTAAATTAGTTTTAACACAAAGAAGGCTAAAAACTTTTGACAAGAAATATGGCAGATCTCTGCAACCAGCTCTGGCCTTCTTTAGGAGCTACAGGAAGCTTTATGGCGCTGACAGCAAACAGGTGATTGACTCCGAACTAGGGCTGAACAATTAATTGCATTTGCAATAATATCGCAATATGATAAAATGAGATTTTCTAATAGTAATGGCTGCAATTTGACTGGTCACGTGACACAAATCTTTATCAACACTTTAAAAAAAACACCACAAAGACATTTACGATGGTTGCATGGCTAGAATGACAACAACCAGTGCTTCAACTTCAAGTAAGCAAAGTATCAGCCGACAGGGATCACTGACCGAACTGTTTGAACTTCAAACAGTAATTTTTTTATATCTAATTTTTTATATTTATTTATTAACTGTCATGTGAAGTTCAGACAGTAGTTAGGAAGTTCACTTAACATGTTTACTATTATGTTTATGAAACAAGAAAAAATAGAAATGGTGAAAAGAAAAGGCATAGATTTGTTTGCTTTATTGTAATCTCTGCTTTAAATAAATCTGACATTGTTTATTATAAAACACATTGATTTATTGCTTCTGTCTGTTGAAAAATACTTGAGAAGATATTTTTAAAAAATTGTGTTTTAAATCGCAATTGCAATTTATAGAAAACAAATTGCAATTACCGTATTTTCAGAGTATAGGTCGCACCATCCAATTATTGCCAAAGAATTGGAAAATTCCCTAGATAGGTCGCACCTACGTTTAGCTCTGCTGCAAATGTCTGCCACAGGAGCGCACAGCTTTTAAGAAGATGATTCACCAGCAAAATAATGGCAGCAGACCTACAGTCTGTTTACATCCAGCTCTGGAGCAACAGTGTGCCATAAAATTATATACCAGATGAGGAGCCAAATGTCTTCTGCTACAAATAAAGTCCAGTTGTTTTTGTATTGAACGTTTTTGAATCTTGTAAGTTGCCATTCCAAGTATAATTTTACACAAACATGTTGTCAATTTAAACAAATAAATCACCAGATTTGTGCTGTGCAATAAAATGAAAGTAGCATCCCATCCACTCTGCCACTGATGGACTTCAATAGTCAATATATTCATTTAACCGCCCAACCTTAAGTCATACCAAACTGGTGCTGCATTTATATTGTGAAAGACTGAACCCGAGTGCTGGTCCGATAAGTGATCATAACACATGTGTAGTGTTGAACTTGGAATAGACTTACTGGGTCTGTGCAAGGCAGCCAGGGGCCAGGACGTTCTGGGTGTGAGGGGTTTGCTGCAGACTTGTGAGCTCCAACATGTCCACCTGCACATCAGTCACATGACCAGGTAACAGCTTTAACACAGTAAGAACCTTCTCAACCAGGTTGTCACCATGGTGACCAACAGCACCTGTAGAAAAGAGAAAAAAAAAGATTCATTTGATGATATGTCAATAAGAATGTCTGTCTTTAAACCAGACGAACACTAACATCTCAGTGATAACTGTCTATAGTCACACTACAGTACAGTACTGTTTACATCTACAGTTACACTACAGCTGATATATATATTCTTTTTACTAGCCTTTTGCATATGCCACTTTACCTCTATATCAATATCAACTACCTCATACATATACTGTGTACATAAACTTCATATGCTGCTTTGTCACTCTATTACAAATGTCAATGTCAGAACCTTCATTTTATTTTATAGATATACTTTTTATACTTTTATACTAAACTCAGGACAGTATTATACTTTTATTATTACACTTTTATTATTTCATTTTATGCTTATGTTAAATGTTTTAATGTTTAAATGGTTATTGTTGCACCGTGGGTCTGAGAGAAATGCAATTTCAATCCTGTGTATGTCCTGTACATATCGCAGTTTTGACAATAAAGTTGACTTTGGCTTGATAACCACTGCAGCAGAGCCTGAACCAGATCACGCTACATAAATCTGGTTATGGTCCTACCTGGAAGATCCATTGTTCGGTCTACAAATATGATGGTTGCTTTATTGGGTGCCGTCTTCCTTCTGTTTTTTGCCTGGGTGTGTTTGGCCAGTTCCCCTGTGATGATGCGGCTCATTGGACCCACAGCAAAGCTCTCTTCTCTCGTCCCTGTGGCCTCGAACATCTCATTTAAGGCTGAAACTAAGGACTTGACTTGGACCTGCAGCTCCAGGGGCAGGGCGTGCATGTCCACATCGCTCAGGCTGGCACACCTCTTCTTCTCTGGTAGTTTGGCATTGATTGTCACCAGGTCAGGTGAGAGCAGGGGGAACAGGTGTGAGAGTGTTGGTGTGACGAGCAGCTGCTGGGAGACAGGAGCAAAGAGCACAGGAGCATACATGACCTCTGCTGTGTAGTTCATGTTCCCCATCCACTCGCAGAGCTTCTCTTCAAACTGCTCGAACACGGGCTGGCCCTCCATGTCTGCCGTGACCCTGTTGGCCAGCAGGTGAGCAGAGTGGGGCACCGAGGTGAACACCACACAGTACCGGAAGTGGCTGGCAGAGATGATGTCTCTGATGATGTCCACTGTCCTCCCCTTCAGCAGCGTGCTCAGCACGAACACAGCTTTGGGCTCGTTGTCACTGCACGCCTCGAAGCTCGACAGCTGCTTGATGTTCCTGGCTTCAGCCTGCAGCAAGGCAGCAGCGCCTCCACTCCAGTGAAGAGTCTCTGCACAGCTGTCGTCCATGAAAACCACAGCTCTCTTCACCTTCGACTTCACTTTCTCCCACGCCTGCAGCGGAAAGTGCGTAAAGTCCTCGGTTGTCAACATGTTGCTCATCGGCAGCGGCAGCTAAGTGCAGCGAAACAGCAAAAGCGCCCGAAATGTCAGCTAACGTCGCGTAAACACAAGACGTGAGTCTCTTAAAGGTGACGTAGCGGGTCGCAGGGTTAAAACGTCACTCAAACGTTGCTATGGTAACTTAAAGCAGAACTACCGGGCCGAACGTTGCTGCAGTCAGAAACCTGTGTTTTTATGACATGTGTTTTGAGACCATCCCCCCAAAAAACAACTTGACAAACAGCGACAGGGTGTAGTTCAGGTGTTTGTTTGGATTAAAAGGACATTTTTTATTCTGAAATGTCTTCATCAGATCAAGAGCCCACAGAGGACGACGAGGGAAACCTGTATCAATGTAACGGACTACAGTACAGTAGTACAGTATATCATTTAATGTTTAGCAGCTGGTCTCTCCATTTCCGGTGTAAACAAACTACAGTATACTTATAGAAAGCTCTGGAAGTTTTTGATGAGTGCAGTTTAAATGTAATAAACTATTCAGATTTTTTTGGGCAGTTGTGTAAAATGCTTTTTTTTTTTTAGGGATATTTGATCTCGGCGGTGACGACAGAGAAGAGACAGAACTTGAGCAATTTCCTTACAGGAGGTATGCTTGGAGCTCATGAGCTTTTCAGTCTTTGTTTGAAGTATTTTGTTTTTCTTTGGCAAATTATTATTTTTTAATCAAATTTTAGTCCTGGTGATCACAATAATTTACTACAGAGGCTTGAATATGATATCGGAATTACAGAAACGGTTCTAAAATGGTTTAACTTATATTTATCTGATAGATTTAAGTTTGTAAATGTAAATAATGAATCTGCTTCATACACCGAAGGTAGTCATGGAGTTCCTCAGGGTTCAGTGCTTGGACGAATACTCTTTACCTTAAATATGCTTCCCTTAGGTAAAGTTGTTAAACAGCATGGGCTAAAATTTAATTGTTATGCTGATGATACACAGTTATATTTGTCCATGAAACCCAATGAATCCAATCAGCTACTTAGATTAAATATAATTCAATTCAGTTTATTTCTATAGTGCCACAACTGAATTAATCTCAGGGACTATGTCTTAAAAAGACATGAAAACCTAGATGACCCTTAATTTTCTGCTTTTAAACTCAGACAAGACGTGAGGTTTTCGTTTTTGGACCTGAGCATCTTAGGAATACATTTTTCAGTCTTTCGCCCTCCTTAGATGGCTTTAATGTGGCCTCCAGTTTTAAGTTAAAAATCTTGGTGTTATTTTTGATCAGGACATGTCTTTTACCCCCCATGTTAAAAATGTCACCAAAACTGTTTTCCTCCACCTGCGTAGTATCACTAAAATTAGAAACATCTTGTCCAAAAATGATGCAGAAAATCTGGTTCCTGCATTTATTACATCCAGGCTGGACTATTGCATTTGTTTATTATCTGGATGTCCAAAAACTTCTTTAAAAAGTCTTCAATTGATCCAAAATGCTGCTGCCAGAGTCTTAACTGGAGTTAGTGGGTGAGATCATATCTCTCCAGTTTTAGCTTCTCTCCACTGGCTCCCTGTCAAATCCAGAATATAATCCAAAATTTTACGTCTAACCTACAAAGCTCTCAACAACCTAGCTCCATCTTATATTACAGATCTTATTGTTCCATATGTTTCTAACAGAGCACTTCACTCTCAGACTGCAGGTTTACTTGTGGTTCCTAGAGTTTACAAAAGCAGAATGGGAGGAAGATCTTTCAATTCTCAGGCTCCTCTCTTGTGGAACCAACTTCCAGTTTCTGTCTGTGAGGCTGACACATTGTCCAGTTTTAAAAACTGGAAATAAGACTTTCCTTTTTGATAAATCGAATAGTTAGGGGTGGCTTGGGTTTCCTGAGCTGTCCCTTATTATGCTGCAATAGGTTTAGACTGCTGGAGGACAAACTGACCACATTTCTTCACTCTGCTTTTGTCTTTACTTACTCTACCCTGGCTGTTAGCAAAATATCACATGAACTTCTGAACCATTTTTAATGAGACTTGCAGACAATAATCTACAACAGGTTCACCTTTGACATCAACCTGATTTAAGACGGCCAACATGCTGTATGTGATTGATTTTAAAGGCACAATTATTGTTTTTACTCAGTAATTTTGTAAATATTGACCAAAAATATAGTGTGGTAGTAGCTGAGACTGATTAGATCTTTATTTAAAATGTTACTCAACTATTTGTATCCCTCTCTGTCTGTGTGTCAACACATTATTATTTTGACATAACAAGCTAATCTCCTTATGACGAGAACACAAAATGAACTGCAATAAATAAAATCTAACATGCATACAGATTCATACATTTCTGACATGGAGGGTGCATGAAGGTGACAATGAAGCTAGAAATGTCACGCCTGGTTTCAGTGCATGCGCTGTAAAACAAATGTTTTCTGGTCTTTTACAGTTTCCCCTTCACAACAGAGTGATCATTCTAGTTTCACGTGGCAGCAGTGTGTGTTCGGCCCCTGATGCACCGTGAAGCCAGTCTCCTGGAGCATTCATATACTTGTTATGCTTATTAGAGCCGCTGTCAGGAGAGCAGTGTTTGTTTGTGAGCTGAAAAATTGGATTATGGGCAATCATACAACTGCAGCATCATTGTATCTGCAGTTTGTGTTATTATGTTGTTGTTTTTTTAAGAATTAATGTGACATTAAGTGTCATTATACAGTATTCACACCTAAACTTGTAAAGTAATGTATTTATTT